>JAPMNZ010904912.1:0-12889 GCA_029875035.1 Pomatoschistus microps
GGCCTGGGAGAGCCACTGCATGGAGAAATGATTTGGGGAAAACCGGTGTCAGAGGAGCCATACTTCAGGAAATGAGCAGGTAAAAGTGTGAACGGGAAGGCATTATGTTTCTTATCAAGCTGCAGTGAGGCCTGAAGGGAGATGGTAATGGAGGCGTATGAGTGACTGCCACACTAACAAAGGACATTATTACTATGTACATTAAAGAATAGATATTGTGCATTATTTGTAGGGCTGTAATTAAACAATTGTCGGCCAATCTTTCTATCGTCTAATCGACAAGTTGTTTAGATGATGCAAGCTCAGGGATGGGAAGGGATTTTTGATACATTTAACCAAAAACAAAGCTAAAGTGTTGCAATGGAGAACATCTTTATAGAGATGACGTACACACTGGGTTGTTTGATTAAAAATCATGTTTAAAAGGTCCCATATTTGGCCTTCATATAAACATGCCCGAATTAGTTTGTTCATTGATTCCCTCAAGGTTAAAAGTGCTAAACACATTCCAACCCAAGTAAGGGGCAGCAAAACCTTAGATCCAAGGCAGATCCAATGTAAAGGTTCCATGTTAATTTCATGGACATGATTTTAGCACCAACTTTCTCTGCTCTCTGTAAACATCGCTATTTGTTTTTTGGCATTTCATGTTTTATTATCTGAAACAATTTATTTAATAGAAAACATGACCAATAAAGTTAAAGATGACTACAATACTGCCGTCCAGTACATAGACGGTGTAGTATTTGAAGGCACGCAGCTGTCATTTTACTGGAGAAATGTACAAAAGTGGAGGCAATATTTATTATTTTTAAAAGAAGACAACAGCTCTGTCCCTGAGGTCATATTGTAAGGATTCAACGGAGCGCACCAAATTTGAGATATGAGAATTGAAACACAAATCAGGGGGATATGATTGTGATGATTTTTGTCAAAACAAGTTCCTGATAATAGTATGGAAGGACCTAAAAACAACACATGTCTTTGGTATTTTTGTATTGTCTATGAACAATGTTGTTACGTGTAATGTATGTATTTCCTATGTACAAGTATGAATTCAACATCAAATATTATTAACAGTAGTGCATGAAATAAAAATTGACTTACGAAACATTTCAGTGTGACCTCTTTTGATAACAGCTTAAACTTATCTTAATCTTTAAAGGAGACTTAGCCTCATCAGTTCACACAGTTTTTTGATTGACGACTCTTGATTGATGAGTAAAAACAAACTCTCTCTTCACCGATATGATTCATGTCCACATCCCTGGACATAGTTGCAATTATTGACATAGTGTTTGACTGATGCATGTTCAGTACTTTTTAAAATATAAAAATATATCAATGAAAATGTGCCTCTTGCTGCCTTCTGAAGAGGCTGGCTCTAACTTGGCTGCAGTTTTGAAGGGAAGGGAAGCATTTAGAGAAGCATTTCAATTATGTAGGAGACAAGTATTGTAGTATTGTGCCAAAAAACCAAAAGAAGCAAAATAAACATGCCAACAACAATAGTATGAGGAATGAGGATTTAAGGTATGTCAAAACAGTTTGTCCTTACCTGGGCACAGATGAGGGTCTAGACCAGGTGAGCGGGGGTCACCGTAATCCTCACTCCCTCCATCTGCGGACGAAGAGGAGACAGAGAAAGACAAGGAGTGAGTCCGGAAATTATGTTTGAAATCTGGCGTCGAAGAGCCTGCCAAAAGCAAGGCCACATCATCCTCTCCTATGATCCAACTATGTGACCTCAAGACCCCCAGAAGACTGCTCACACACAGCCCCTCCACGCCCTTCCTTCTGGGGCCCATGCGCCCCCTAATGGTCGCAAAGTGTGACATCGCTGCCATGCTCCACTTTCTCTTCCGTCCCATGTTTAGACTGAGTTGTTATCTAAAGGGACTTGCCCAAGCACAAGTAGTTTACATTACATTGGCAGCAGCGTGGAGGCAAGCACAGCGCACAGGCATATGGGCTCCGCGGATGAGCGAACAAGGGGCTGAAACAAGTGGGCGTATCCCCCAAAGATAGATCTGTTTTAATGATATAAGAATCAATTACGCCCAAGGGAGCTAACGGGGGAATTAACTACAGTGAATGGAGGAAAATAGAAACAAGGAGAGGATGGGTAAAGGGCACAGCAGCTATAGTCACCAGAGAATAGTTCTGTAATCCCGTTTCAAATGCACGTGGATATAGACGAGTGTGGCTGATAGAAACACCAGGGGGAGGCCCAAGACAAATGATTTATACCAGTGATATTAGAATTAATTATCCGCTGACACAGGCCGTAATAAAGAACTCGTGTGGAATTTCCTCTAAGCTGATCGTTTCAAACGTGCTCGTAGATCAAAGTGTTGCTTCGAGTCACAGCAGTACAATGTAGAAGTAATTGTATCCTGTTATAATTAAAAATACCAATTAAAATCATTAATGAGATAGCTTCCACTTAAGAGACTAAACCCGCATAGACCAGAAACATATTAAGGACCAACATTTTTCGATTTACAATAACATACATCTGCTTTGAATTCTATATTTCATGTCCATAGGGTTTGGTGTTGATGGAGCCGGTATTGCTGTAGGACTGGCTGGCTACAAGATAATAATTACTTCTGAATTTAAATTTAAATGGTTGGAATAAGCAAGGATGCAATTTGTTCAATCATACAATGTCCCTTGTAATAAAATAGTCTTCTTGATTGGGATCCGTTTATATTTAAGCCTGGATTTGCCTGTAGAGACCGCTAAAGCTGACATACGTTGTGCTAATTCTGCATTTTGCCATGAATCATTCTTGCTTTTACATTGTGACAAACATCGTATCCTCCATGCTTCAATCTCATACAGTGTTCAAAAAGCTCACAACGCATGCACAACTATTGCAGGGATTTAAATCACTAGCACAGCATGTCAATAATTGCAGTGTTGGCCCAGATTAACCCTTTAATGTTCACTCCTTGAAGAAAGCAATGTATTGCTTTCTTTTTTGGATTTTCTAAGATGTAGGAGCACTAATAACCCAAATAATTTGTTTATGGGTTTTCTTGTTTTTTTAACCCCTAGTTAATTACAGGCTTTTACCAAATGGTTGAAATGCAGTTTGATACATGCATGTGAAATCTGGTGAGAGGACCAAGCTGTTTTGAGAGATAGGAACTAGTTATATGGATTGCATTCCTGAGTTCAATTGATTTTGGGTTGGAAGTTGGGTACCCCACCTTTAATGGATAAAAAGAGACCTTGGAATGCAAACAATCTTAGTCAAACATGACCTTGCAAAGCCATTCTCAAATGCAAGAGAACTTCCACCCTAAAACCAAAAATAAAACCTCAGACAATTGCACCAGCCGTCTTGATGTTATCCCACAATTGTTATCAACAGAGGCCACTAGCTGCATAAGCCTCTAATCACAGATCTGAACAGTAAACCCAAACAAACTCTCCAGTTTTATCAGCCCCATCGCAGGTTCACAGCGCGCTCTCTCCGTCAGCCTCTCAGCCTGACAGCAGCTTCACTGGTGGAAAGATCAAGCTCATCGATGCGATGATAGGAGCCCGAGGGCCGGACGCACTGTGAGAACTGGGCCATGATACACCAGGAGCACACGCACAGGCTGAACAACTGCACATAGAAAAGAACTAGTGTGATACATTCTTTGTGATTTTGGCCTTTAAAGCTTAGCTATCAAATTTGCAAATCACGAGAAAAACAGAACTCTGTAATTACATTTATCTAACTATTCCTGGCTTTAAAAAGTGTGCTTGTATCACTAGTTTTAACATGTATTTTTGGCATCTGTCACATCTATAGATCAACTTAGTCAGAAAAGTGAAAAAGAGTGGATAGTCCTCACAATATTTATGAATAAACGTGTCCAAGGATAAAGACAATACTGTATCTGCATAAGTGAAACCTCTTCATCTTCGACTATTAGGTTAGAGCTAGGGTTAGTAACTCACAACTGAGTAAAAGCAAAATTATACAAGATTTTTCAAATTATAGAAAACTGAAAAATGCAGGTATTCATACGGCATGAGTAAAGTACTTGAATCTCAAGATCCAGCATCTGTTCTTCCAATAATATTTATTTTGTTCAATACACATTTCCATCAACTCATTGTTCACTGTCCATAACACGATGCTGCCACTCCCATACTTGACTGTGGGGATGGTGCCATGAGGGTGATGAGCAATCTTAGTTTTGAGTGATTAACTGCATAGATCAATCCAACAAAATTAATTGTATCCTATCAAACATTTCTTAATTATGTGCAGCACTGATTTCGAGTTCTTACAAGGCAACACGGTTTTGCATTTTTCTACACTCTCCTCAACCCTTCACTCTCTAAACATAGCTTCTCACCTCATATGCTCCATGAACCATATCAAGTAGTAAGATCAATGTTGTGAAAAACAGAACAGGCCTTGGAGCAGACGTGAGAGAGTAAAAACTCGACTTAATGCAAACCGAGACCGAAATAGCTTTTACACATAATCCCAACACTGCATAAGATTAGCACTTTGGGTGATGATTAAAGCAACGCTATTCCAATGTTTAGAACTTAATCATGCAATAATTATGGACGAAGAATGGCCTCACAAGAGCCTGGAATAAAGGCACTTTAATTGGAAGTTTATATAATTGCATTGATCCAATTGTTCCAAATTGACAATGATTAGCTATGGATTTATTAGTGAGAGCTCTACAACAGTACTTTCTCCACACAGATTTAGAAAGTAATATGAAGAAATTCCACCACAATACAAATAATGAATAAATACATGTTTATTTACTTAACTTAAGTATTAAGAAAGTGTTTCTTATGAGCATAAATACGTTTTACTCTTCCTAATATATACGTTTATTTAAATTATGTTCTGTTTTATTTGGTCTTATTAGTGCTTTTCCTGCTGCATGGTCTCTGATGCACAGTTTGAAAAGCAGTCACAGTGCTCCTGATGGCGCTGCACCTCTCTCTTGCTCTGAGGCACCTCTCTCACTCAGTCTCACAGACCAACGCTGCCAGTTTCCACAAATGCATAGTGCGTGACCATGGACAAATCTCCAAGCACACAAGCCTCATGCTTTTTATAAGATTCAGTTTTTCTTTTTCTTGGATAGCGACTTGGTATTGTATGTTGACTGTAGATTCAAACAGTGTTCCAGTTGAGAAGTACTGCTTTATAACAAATCCTGAACTTACAAGCATCTAATTGTCAAAATATGTTCCCTAGTAAAGCCAATTCTCCACAGAGAGCTCATTTGTTGGATGGCTGTACACGTCTTGTTTCTGATCAATGTTTTTCAGTAGCCGCATACTTCCTGTTGCTCACCGAACATCTGTCGACTCGTCACGCCTGCGACTAAAAGACAACTACTGGTCTCACTTAGCTGACCCCGGTTCAAAGACAATCTGCACTTTATAACCACAGGCTTTTCAGAGTGACAGGGGAAGGGATGAAAGCTTCTCTACTCGACACAAAAATAATGGTCTGTAATGCCATGGAGCAGTGTTATGGTAGTCAAAGGGTCACGGCGATTTTTTCTGACATCTGATGGTAGCGCTATAGTGCCTTCAATGAGTCAACTGTGAACGTTGACCTTTGGAAGGGAATCGGCAGATCGACGGAAGGCAATTACTCCAAAATTGCAGCCTTCTGTGCATCGCTCAGACGACACAAAAGAAGAGCTTACAGTGGCAATTGTTAACACCAGGTCAATGTATAGAAGCCCCTCTAGAACAGTGTTAAATATAACACTTAACTTTACAATCACTCACGTATCCCTTTTAAATGATGTTCCACTCTATAATCTGTGTTAAGTCTTTTGAAATAACTACTGTTGTAATTTAGGGCTATGCAAGAAAAAAATTAATAATTTTTCAAGAGAATGGAAATAGACAATATCTCATTTTCAATATGTAAAATAAAGAAAAAGCTGCCCAGCTATGCAACTCCCAAGTGTCTTTAATTTACAGACCATGAAAGTCAGTGGAAGACACTTGGGAGCTACATAACTGTGCAGATGTATCATTATTTTATATATTGTGCACCTTTTTTTAATCTCGCACGCTAGTTCAGGCTACTGGGATGTGTGGCCTTATTTGAAACCTTCTTGTATCTCATTTTCAAACCACTAAAAA
Source organism: Pomatoschistus microps (assembly GCA_029875035.1). Taxonomy (NCBI): domain Eukaryota; kingdom Metazoa; phylum Chordata; class Actinopteri; order Gobiiformes; family Gobiidae; genus Pomatoschistus; species Pomatoschistus microps. The sequence goes on from JAPMNZ010904912.1 coordinate 6,145, forward strand.
CTCATCTGCGCAAAAAAATCCATTTGATTATTAGTATTCAGAATGTCATATCCTTAGATCTGCTTTTGGAAACAGAAATGTGACAGAGGGGACCAAACTCACTACTCCAATCAGCTCTCACCCCAAAGTCTAAGCAAAAGATAACATGTTTTGTAATAAGATGAAGGTCTATTCTTTGTAAAAAATGATAAGTTGGGAACCCCAACGTTAACGAACCTCTCTCTAATCTGACATTATATTGTATGAATATTGTGGCATATACTGGCCATGTATTCACAATGATCCATGTGAGGTAAAACACTCAATACTTCCCAAAAGCAGATTGTGTCGCAGATAAATGAGCAGTTTATGTTGTGACAAGACAGATACGCTATTTATCCATCTTTTTTCACACAAACATGCATGAAAATCAATGTCGCTCTCCCAGAAAAGCCATTGATCTGCTTTTTTCACATGAAGAAACACCAGCAGCAGAGACAGAGGGGCTGGAAGTGAGGCGTGAGATCCGACTGTGCGCATCCCGGATATGAGGCGTTTGGAGAATTGGATCTTTTAGTTCAGTGGCTATCAGACGGACAGGCGGAGAACAACGCTACAGCTCTGGTCCCTGTACACCTTTCATTAACTCCAACCATCTTGTTAGATTGGTCTGCACAACTGACAAATGGCCCTTTGTGTTGGACACGTGTTATTAAAACTGATGAAGTCGAGGTGAGTTAGTAGTGCATTGATGCTGCTCCATTGAGTTACAAATGACTGCTACATCAAATGGACAGGATCCATAGGAAGTAAACGCATAACATATGACGTGTGATAGTATTCATTTCAATTAATTAAAACTGATATCAGAGAAAAGCGGTCGAAAGCCATATTTGTTGAACACATTCTACAGAAAAAACCCTATTAAACTACATAAAGCAAACCACTTATCGCAGCACCATATAATAGACTTATGTAAATGTTTTGTTCGCTCTTTTGTAACAAGGCTCAGGGCCTCGACCTAGACGGGGCACAAAGACCTACAGTACATAGGTACAGATACTACCAGGAATATACTAAGAAAATAAATCATTCATTCAGAAGCACATAAAAGAGTCGTAAATGGTGAATGGCATGTGAAGAGTACAGTACGACAAAAGAGGATCAAATATGGATCTGGATGAAACATGAGCAATCTTGAAAAACCATGCACGCTTTTCAATACGAACGAAGATTAGTCATTACTATTGATTAGGGGTCTCAAACCAGGTCCAGAAAGGGCCATGTGGCTGCAGGTTTTACTTCCAACAGTTCCAAACCGAGTAGGAGCCCTGATGACTCCACCCCTGCTATTGATAATCTTTGCCGATATTCGGAATCAGGTCTATGATATAAGCAGATATCCTCATTAAGAATGATCATTTAAACTAATTTACTTACTAATCTACTTTACTTACTAATTTACTTTACTATTTCTTTCTTTCAATACCAGGAGATACTGAAAGCCAAAGTATGAATGAGATGTGAACAGCTACATTGAATGTAGCTGTTCACATCTCATTCATAAGTCTGAATTAATTATTGTTTTGATAATTGTTTAGTTTGAGGATTACTCTCTCAATTAGTCTAATCAAGGTGTGTTTAGATTCGTTGCAATCGAGATTTTTAATACATTTGATGTAAACAGAGCTAAAACAATGCCAGAATGTAAACTAAAATTGGTTGTAATACCTTTTAAAAGGTGGCAGAAATACCATTTAAAGACAATTCCGTATCATTCTGTAGGAATTAAAGCTCTGTCTGAGTCATCAAACCTCTATGTTTTCGTCCAAGTATTTATTTTCTATATATATTTTTTTTATTTTTTTATTTTTTTTTATTTCAATAATCAGTAAGTTGTCAATGGATTCACTTTTTATAGGCCAAGTCTGCAGGTATAAAACAACATGCATATGACCTCAGAGTAAGCTTGCTTAAACCCAAGAAACAAGAATATGTTAAAAAGCTGAAATCTTTCCCATGGTTTTTAGACCACGGGAGATAATAGGTATGCTTTTAAAAAGGTATTAAACACCTTACAATTTTCTTCTCTTTAATCATATTTTTCAAGGCTTTCGAGCCTCTACAGACAAGGGTGTATATAATTCATTATACAAAAACTTAACTAATTATTTAGATGAATCTTTGTTGCTCATTTGTAAAACTTGAGTGTAGTGCATTCCACGCCTTGAGCCAAAAGAGCAAGAGTAGCTGCATATTTAAAGAGCGCGTGCAAATAAATAAACAAGCCGCGCTTAAGAGAATAACTGATTTGAGCCATGCCCATAGCAGTGCAGGGGGATACAGCTTTGTCCCGTTTTGGTTGCGTAACCGTGAACGTCTAGGGGCGACGACAAACCCCCAATGCAAGTCTTTATATAGCCCATGTCCCAATACACCTGTCTCCCCTGATGCTGTGTGACCTGCATTACAAGAGTGTGCAACAATGTGCTAAACTGTAGGCTCTCACATGTGAATAAACATATTTTAGTTGTGAAAGATGTAAATGTAATGAGTCATACATCTGTCTAATCCTCCCCTGAAACATTAGCCGCACACAGAAGAATAATGCACACAAACAATACAGATCTATTTGCATAACTTTTGTTGTGGCTCGCTGAAATGTGGGATTTTTGTTTTTTAATCAAATCAAACAAAATAAGAACATAGAAGAATAGAAGAAAAAGAATGTAGAAGAATATCTGCTATACCTGCCAGAGACAAAGCCTGATCCTGCAAGAACTCTAAAAGTAAGGAGCATTCATCTTGGTTAGTGCGGTGATGGGAGACCATTGGGAACACGACTTCCAATTGTATAAATTGTATGTCTAAACAATTCAATTTCAGGGAAAAAAATAATGCTTTTGGCGCCTTAATCAATTATATAATATACTATTGATGCATTTAATTTTCTATTTTTGAAGAACATATATACAAATGAATATATATTTATTATGGTTGCACAAATGAATACATAAATTAAATACAAATTGATATCTCTAAAATAATCAAATTTATTTTTTATTTTCATCACACCCTAATTATTTGTAATACTTTCGGCCATTGCCAACTGTCCCACTGAAACATCAATACCATCGCTTAGAAATACCAGGAAAATCCCTCTTCTCTATAGTGACCTTGCCTGTCCAAGCATAATAACGACCAGAGGACAGGGGCGGCGTGGTGGCGGCTTGAGGCCAGAGAGGTGACGCATGTGAGGGAAGGACTACGTCAGGCCAGGCAGTGTCCTGGAGAGACGGAGGTGTGATGGAGCAGGAAGCAGAGAATCATTGAGAGAGGTAAAAAATAAAAAGAGCGATAGCTTTGACTCCTACACAGTCATCCAAGCGCTGAGAAAAGCTGTGTCGCAGGTCTGAGTGGGCGATTTCATCTAAAAATACACTAATAAACGGCATGAAAGGTGAAAAGGAGTCTGAATAGTTGGAGAAAGGAAAAGGTGCTGCTGTCTTCTCAGTCTGACACACAGCAGGGGGGCAGCACAGAGTAATGGAAAGGCTACAAACATCTAAACATGGGCTAAACGGCAGAAGACTGAATTTTTTGTTACTGACTAAAGTTTGTGTTCCAGAAGTAAACACGATTTTGCGTTTCAGTCCCATTGTCATGTTTATTTTGTGAGTGATTGCAGTTTTGTGTGTGATAGTCAGAAGCAAAAAGGAATAACGTTATAGATTCATTAATCAATAGAGAAATAGATCAAAGTGTGTATGTGTTTATTGTGTAAGCACAGTCAAACACAGGGGAAAAACACACTCCAAAACTCTGGAAGAAAAGATAAGATAAATATGTCTCACTTAAAAAATAGTCGTTAAGACGCGATCTGGGATAAATAAAAAGTCTTTTAATATCGGGTTTGATTTTATTCCAATACTTTAATTAAACACACAACATCATCATTAAAATATACCCTCATTGCCAAACTTAATTAAATGTGCTATTTATTCCACTCAAACAGTCCTGTCCTTCCCTTCAGTCCCTCTGAATGTGCCACATGATTGGCTTCTTCGAACACTTTCCAATGTTTCTATTTATAGCACAGCTGTAATTGTCGGCTTCAAGAACTCAAGATGAGTTGAGAGATCAATATTACCAAAATGTTCATCTTATCAATCAAGATGTTGCATATTATGATTATTGCATTGTATTAAAGACAGTCAATAAAACATGTATTTAAAATAAATTCTAAGGTCAAATCTGACTTTTGGCCCCAAAACTAAATGCTTTGAGTGAGGATTTGCTGTGAACCTCTTGATTAAAAAGTCCCAAGCTGATTATTGATGATTAGACGTCACCAAATCTCAATCCTGATTCAAATTTGATTACTTTCACAGCTTTCATAAAAGAAAGATAACCACAGAACTATTATCAAACAGGTTGGAACAAGGTGAATATAGAATGGTAATAATGACCTTGTGCTGAAATCAAACACAATGAACAAAAGCATATTTATCAGCGTTGTTTGCGAATAATGAAGAAAGCAGTCACTACATGGACACTAATTGTTTGCATGTAATAGTTATCTATAATTATCTATTTCAGTAAAAGCATTGAAGGTTTGAAATAGAGAGTTTCGGATGTGTCCTTCACCAGCTGCTGTCAAAATTGAGAAAAAAACGTTGCAAGGCGGCTTCAGTCTGGAGCACTCCCAGATCACTCAAGAATTACTCACAGAATAAATAAATAAATGGCTTTGGTAGTTTCTCCTGAGTGTATACCGAGTGCCATGACATATTTTGTTTGTTTTCTTCATTTCTCTATAACTTAATTAATGAATTGTCCCAAAAGCCAAAATACAATTATTACTTGAAGTCATTTAAGTCTTATTGAGCCTGTTCTCGGAGGAGTATTTGGTCTTGATTACCTCACTCAATAGTCATTAAGAACAAAAACAGCTTAAGGACTGAAGTGGCAACATCATTAGTCTTTCCGTTTGTGCGGAGGCTGTGGTTGTGTTGCCTTCAGTGCACCCGCCAGCTTCACCTCTTTTCCCCTTTGAGCCGGGGTGGTCCGCACAGCGACCTCTGGGGTCCCGCGGAGGCCACAGATGCTCCGTCTGAACTGACGGATTCGGTTTAATGAAGGAGCAGAGGAAAGAGCAGCACCCAGAGCAAAGACAACACTTGAATACATTGCCTGAATGTTATAAACTTTTCTTGGCAAGATTCTGATCAGTTTGGGACCTGAATATTATTGAGTATCTTTGCAATAAACAGGAATATTGAGGAGCATTGTCTCATGTATCAGATTTGAGATTAGACAGATTATGATTCAATTGGATTATTATTTTGTCCATTTAACTAAAATAATAATACTTTCATGTGGCCACAAAGTTTTTCAGATATAGTATATAAATATTGCTCAAGAAATTTAAAATTTATTTAATTTTAATTTGTATACAATAATGATAATGATATAATCTATTTATCATTATCATTATTGTATACACACCTTATCATTATTGTATACACACCTCCGTATACACACCTCCGTCTCTCCATCATTGGTGCTTTTTTGGACACTCAACGATGCTTCACATGGCATTATTCTTTCACTCCATGGACAGCCTTAGCTCCTTCCCCTGTGGCATCTCCCATCACAGTACTAACCGACCCCTGCCCTGCTTAGCTTCTGAGATCTGATAGGAACCAACTTTCACATGCAGGTGGCGCCACATCTACACTTAAACGACAAATTAATAACAATACTCCTTTACTATTGGGGCAGAAATGTCACAGTCGGAAAAGAATATGGCACAATGGAATCTGACAGACAATTAAGATGAATTTATGTTTATTCATGAATATATTATATTTGGAATGTTTTGAATAATTACCAGTACTAGTTCTGATATAGCTGTAACATTGGACATCAATTCTAACTCAAAAGCAGCAGTCTTGGCACTGTTCAACATTTGCGGAATATTATATTTTCTGTAAGTCAAATAGAAAAAGTCAAAAAACGAAAATGTCACTTGTACGTATTATATTAGGTTTTAGCTCAATGCCAGTGGGGATGTAATACTTTGTTTCATTCCACCATTCACAAAGCTGAAAATGAGATTTTAACAGTGTGACGCCTTGGGCAGCACTGAGCCACACTTCATATAATATAATGTGTCAGAATCAAATCACACAGGACAACGTTTGCGTTCTCTAGCTGGAGTGAAAGTAAAACAAGTCTTAAAACGCCTGGACCTTCTTATTAAATCATTATTCTTGGCCTTATCATTTATTGATTTGATAGAATTTCCTTCCTTCCAGAAACCTCAAAGACAAAATGGATTGGAGAAACAAAAGCCTTGATTAGCACATGCAGGATAAGCAAGTCATTTTTGTTGATTTACGTTTTTATTCTGGGTTTGTTTGAAGTGTTTTGGACCGTATTCTGAGTGATGAGGCAAAAAGTGAGTCCTCAAACACAGCTCTTCATCACGTTGAATGAATGAGATCAGATTTCCCATCAAACAGCCGTACTCTTTTAATCTATTCATCTTAATCCTGCAGTCCTTTTATCCAAACTTTGAACCAACTAAGTGCAGAATCTTTTCCAAAACGTGTGGCTTATCAACTTTGCTGTAATCCTTGCGTTGTATTTTCATTTTGGGAAGAAAAAGAGATCGTGATTATTACAATTCACAAAAAAAGTCCAAGCTTGGTTTAAGTCTAGCCTGGCCTTAGCCATCCGTACACTCCGCTCAATTATCATT
>JAPMNZ010905062.1:0-14319 GCA_029875035.1 Pomatoschistus microps
TACCATACTCTTTATCTTTTGCATTTGATGTATCCTTCACTGCCACTCGGGTCTTTGTCAGTAGCAGTGGTGGCGACAGTACAGAACCTGCGGATCCATCTCCAGACACTGATGCTTGGCTGGGTCAGGTCTATATCCGCCTGAGGATTTAACCAATGGTGTCTGTACTAATAACTATGTCAGTGTTGTGCAAAAAAATAATAATAAAAAAACAATCCTCCACTTCAACATCATAATCTCTTAATACAGGTTAATTTAAGTTATGACCACAGATATGGCCCTCCCTTTGCTTCTTTTTGCTTTAGGGAATAATCATATATGAATGAGTCAAATACTATTTATCAATTCACAACTGCTGTTAAAAGCAGAAAACAGAGAATTTCTTATCTCGTGTAGGAGGAGCAATCATGGACACTACAAAACAATTAAATTAGTATTTTGGAGCACACATGGGAGTAATGAGGATGCAGCACTTGGAGCTGGTCATTATTATGCCCACTAAGTGATGTGAGTCACTTGGTTGGCGCCACCACACAAAACGCAGTAGTGAAGGTGCACCCAGGGCTTATCCAGGCAGAGCAGGGGGTAGCCCTTTGGATAGACAGCCGGACACTGTCACTGGAGTGGCCCAGACCCTGGGCTACTCTAGTGACGAGACCCGGGAATGATCCTGTGGCAGAGGAAAAGGCAGCATACGCCCTCCCATCAGACTATGCGGATACTCCAGAGGACACAGCTCTGAAGGCCCATGTTTTCTGAGCAACAACTATGGATGATGTCAGGGCTGTCCAAGTGTGTGTGTGTGTTTTTATATACATATATATATATATGATAAAACGAAAAAAATGAAGAGCTCGGGAGGACTTGTGTGTGTTTTTTTTCTTTTTCAAAATTCACAAACCAAAACTAGCACCTGAGCTTGACCGTTCTCTATGAACAGCAGCATGTTCTGAGAGCTCACAAACATTTCATGCTGCTCCCGACACTAGAGCTTCCACTCTTCCAGAAAGGCCAGCTTCCCCTACACAAAACTCTAGGAACCGTTTTGGTCCCTGTTGGCATCTGTGCCGTGTGCAGGGGCCGAGTGAGGCTGGCTTTTAGCACATAAAGCTGCTAAAAGCCAGCAGGTATGTAAGGAATGCTTTTCTGTCCAAACAAGAGGCTCACGCCCGACACCGGCGCACCACGCCGTACAACTGTGCAGAAGGAGGCCCCTCTAGGACTGTGCATCTGGAGCCTGTCAAATGTTTCTCTTACGTACAGTATGTGTGGGTGGGTGACATGATAAAACAAGTTACTGAAAACAATTAAGTCAAACTATATACAATACATGAATTATACTCCAATTAAAATGTATAAACATTAACACACTCAATCTGACCGCCATTATACAGAAAGTCTACTTTTATATATATATGAAGACATACTCACATGATGTAAACCATCTCTGAAACCGTGATCCATTTTACTAAGAACTCTGTGGACATATTTTTATTTTTGGAGAAAAAAGTTACCTCTTTTAAGGAGCCACCCCTCCTTGACGATCACCACATTGGTCATGTTGGTGGGCAGAGTTGAGGATCCAGGATTCCCGCTGATAGAGACACACTTTTGATTTCCAGGGTTTCTTCAATGCCCTTTGGTGGAGCCAAGGCTGTACAGAATCTGGGTCAGTGCTGTTACGTGCTGTAAGAACAGTAAAATTTGGTATGAGCATGAATCTCAAGGATGCTTTAAATATGTGCAATTGCTAACTCTCTATAATCGCTATTGTTCCAAAAAGGCTCTCCAAAACAGATTACTTCCCTTTAGTTGTAAAGACAAATGTTGTATATCCATTGTAAAATGGATCATCCTTTGAGGTTGTAATGTACTCAATAGAAAAATCTATCAGACGACAAAAAACAGAAGGCATGTGGCATTTATGTGCATTGCAAGTCATCTGACTTACACAAAATGAACTGTAACTTCTTAGAAGAGCCTGCTATTCAGTAATAGACGTCCACCCACTAAAACCTGCAGGCAATAATAACCCAAACACTAAACCTTTTCATCCATTCACCACTTCATTAGGAAGGCTGCTTTGAATTCACAAGCAAAGGAATGATCAAATCTGATCCTTGTTCACATAAATGTCACTTATGGCAGTGGGAAACCCCTGCCTGTTGGCTAAAATCAATTAGCCCCACAGAGAAAAAGAGTCGGTCTATCGCCTCTTCCAGTCTGGTAAGGGCAAAAACAGGAAGAGGATGGGGCAATTGACGGCTCATAGGTCCTATCAACGGGCTCCAGGCACAAACACATCACATGTCATGTCATGTCATGTCATGTATTGCATTGTATATCACTTTCCCCAACACTTTGTTTATATATTAGGTCAAGTGTATTTTGACTGTGTGTGTGTCATACTTAGTCTGATGATGAAAAAACATGTCAAAGAGGGACTTAAAGATCATACAAACAGTAGGAGACCGCTGGCATTTCGGGTGTCCTCACAAACACGGGAATAGAGACATAAATACACACTATACACGCTGGACACAAACAAACTGAGCGCCGCATGCAGCGCGGCTCTCCAGCCACAACAGAGATCTGCTGTTTTAATGGCAGAAACCTGTTGCCACTGCGGCCTGTGTGGAAGAGCTGGGCTGCTGCCAGTGCTGCAGCCACTGAATGAACCCAGTACCCCGACAGTGGGTCACATGGTCCGACTGGCCAGCCCACTGTCACTGCCACTTCAATCATCCATCTCTCTGCTGCTGCTGTGAGGCCAGCCCATTCAATGCAAATCAGTGTCATGCAGAAAAGATGCCACACACTGAGTTTATCACCAGGCCAAAGCCATGTGTTTACAGTAGACTGCAGCATGAGATCTCGAGCGACATCACCAACCACTTCCACCATCTCAGATCCATATAGATAGCTTCTACCAGATTACTCAGTCACAAACTATATTATAGTAACCTCAGGCCATATTCAAATTACTCATCTGCTGTAGAATCATTTTAACAATTTTTTTGTTAAATGTCACCATGGCACTAGTATCTACAAAACTATGCCAAGTTCCTCTTTCAAGTTCCCTCTAAACACTTCACTAATGATAAGAATTCTGCTCAGATCTGTAGCAACAAGTGTAGCCTTGAAAGTTGAACTGCAATGACTAACCATAAACATCACACAATTTAGGTTTGATGCTCGTAAACAAATGCACTATGTAAATTGTAGAAACTATTTTCAATCTTCAAGAGAAAGTTGACATTGATCCACAAAGTAATGTATGCTTGTTGCAGTTTCTGTGTTACGTGATGCTAAGTTAACCTTTGAAGTACATCCTTCTCTGCAACATTGACAACACGAACAGGCACAAAAACTCTTGTGTAGAGACAGATTTTCAAACAACATTCCTCAGATTCTGCACGTAACTGGTGGCACATTTGCGTCAATGGGTCTGTGGGGGGACTGGGTAGAAGGTGGTAGTTTCTAAATAGAACAAGGAGAACAAGCGAGTCATTACGCCAATCTGTTGAGTCTCCTCTGGATCACATGCCAAGTCACCCTGCATTGACACAGTAGACAAAAGTAGACTCATGAAACTCAAAACGCGTTAACACAAAAAAGTCATTAAAATACAACAATCCTGAATACAATACAATACAATGAATGTGTGCATGAGCTTCTATAGTAATAACAAGAGGCTCAATTCTAGCTTTACAATTGCCATAAACATTACAATTATTATTCAACCCGAATCTACTACATATAATGTTGTTATTGATAATATGGTGAAGTCAAATGTTTTGAGTGAAGGCAAAACAAAAAGTGTAGAGATATATTTGTGTATGAAAACAAGATGCTATAACCTAGTGGGGGCTATCAGTACTCAAGCATAACGTAGCCATGCAAGCAAGCAGGTAAACAAAGACTGTAAGACCCATAACAATGAATGAGGTGTTTGTGGAGATCTCTTGTTTTCGTTTGGCCGCTGGTCATTATAACAGCACAAAGATATGTTTCCAGTAGAGGTGAGCTATTTGCACAACCACGACTGCAGATATTTTGGTCATCAGAGCTGTGGGCTGAGTCTCCAAACTGCTCATTGTCAAAAATGAATGGTTAACATGCTGTAGAGTCGAAGCCACAATTGTTTATGAAAAGGCTGCTATGTCTATATACGCGTCAGGCTTTGTTACGTACTTTCAATGCACCCGTGTCTGCCCTACGTAGTAACTTTAGTGTCAAGTTCGGAAAGTACCTCATGTCAGGTTTTGCATTTAGCAGCACAAAGCAGTCTGGGGCCTAGCATAGCAGGGCAGCTCGGGTGAGAATAGCGGCATCCCATGTTATTAAGTACAATGGGGACCTACCCTGTCTTAGCTGTCGACCTCTCCAGTTTGCGAAAGGAAATGCGGGCGTTTACCTTGGACAGATCTGTCAACAACGTGTCCGTCTCATTATTAGTGAGTTGTTTCGGCGGTGTTTTACGTAGATAAGTCCTTCAACAATCTGGACAAAAGTGGTCTCATTTAACTCCGTTTCTCTCTTGCCTTTCTTCCACTACACCTCCCAAACGCTGTCTGCAATGCCTCTGTTGCGACGCGCCTCTCCCGGGTCCTAGTGCCGACCTGCCTCACGTCAATGCGCAAGGGCCCATTGAAAAAAAAAAGAAAAACACAGAGATCCAGCGGTGTGTATGTAGAGTACAGTGGGGCTATTCCTGCATGGCCTCGCTGAACCCAGGGTTGTTTTATCTGTACTGGTGGTTTCCATAAAGGGGGCTGAGGGACCCCGAGAGCCCACCGTTAAGTGTGCAAGAGCAACATCTGGTCCAAATGGAACTCGGTAATGATGTCTGCACACAAATTCCTGGAATATTGATGCAGGCCTAACACTGGGGTGCCTTACTTTTTTGTTTCTTTCATGAAAAATACAAATAAAAGAGTCATCAAGTAAAATTTGTGAGAATAATATTTGAATGTCTTTTGATAACTAAGAATACTTGAAGCTATGTGCTGTGTGAAAACGAATAGAATCAAACTGTTCTGCGAGCGAGCATGGATGTTATTTTATAGATCATTTTGTGTGGTTTCAAAGTAAAGTACTCCTGCCTTACTGTCACAAAATATGCTGTCTATAGCTTGTATGATAATCAAAGAAAACTAATGTATTATCAGATTCATTCAGTTCATACATTGTAAGTATTTTAGATTAAATCATTTACAAAATGGCATTAAACAAGAAGTCATGATATATTCTTGTAAATTAAAGAAATTAAAGATGGATAAGTGGAATGCATATTCATTGCTTCTTCACAAATTGCTGAGAAACTCTCCTCCAGAAACCGATGAATTCCTTAGATTTTTTTTACGACCCACAGATGCATACATTTCCTGTTTAATGGGTTATTACTGTGGCCTTTGGTAATTGTTTTCTGTGTATTATGAAGGGGAGAAAGTAGACACTGCTACTTCACAAGTGGCTTGTAGCCCCCAGGGAAATAATATTTTTAAAATGTATTTTTTCTACTTTCTAACAGGTGAGCGTTGTCCAGGATGCATGGGTCACTGCTGATGTCCATTCCTCCTTTGTCAGCACACAGTGGTAAGTTGATTTATGTAGATATATTTTATGGGGACATCTAATTGTAAAACATTACCATGGTCTGCTGATGCTGCTTTTTATACAACACGATGAGCTTTGTAAGGCACATTTGCTTAAGGGTAACTTTTTTACATCCTGGATGCCTTTGTAAATTCCCATGTGGTATCAAAAGATCCACGTGGTAACATTAGAGGACTGTGGAAGGTCTAATGAATGGAAACATAAGCTCCTCTGGGGATCATTACAAATCATTGTTAATTTGTGTATTCTTCCATTGATGATCAACATTCAAAAGTACAAAAGCTGGAGAGGCAGGAGTTAAACCAGTTGTGGGGCAAGTATGGACAGGCCAGGAAGCTTGTTAAAAAGAGTCAGCCACCGTCAGTATCAAAAGAATCACAGCCTTTTTATATTGCAGTAAACACCCAATCTTAGCATATAGCAGAAACATAACAAGTGAAAAATAGACTGTATTTTGGCATTCATTCCAACTGGCATTTAAACATGAACTACAACAATACTTTAAAATGAGACATGACTTGGATGAACACAGGGTTTTCTCTGGACACTAGTTTCCCCAATCAACCCATGAACCATTAAATCCACCAGCTTAAGTCCTGCAAGGCGAGCAACAACATCTGGAGAGGGTCCCCAAGCAATATTGCTGCAGCTCCAGACAGTTTCCCCAGCGGCCCTGTTTAAAGGATGGGGGAAATGGAGAGAACATAGGACAATAAATGTACACCATTCAAGTTTAGGGCCACCAGGAAGTTGGTTGTGTATCTCCAAGCAACAGCAGAGCAAGGCTTTTAACTGTCACATATTTTCTCATGTTTGTTCCTGCCGGCTATTGATAAACCATTAGAAAAATCTATAACAGCATGGCAAGGCAAGTTTGTTTGTATAGCACAATTCATACACAAGGAAACTCAAAGTGCTGTACAAAACAATACAATATAACACACAAAGCATACATGTACAGCTGAAAAATGTCTAGAATATTGGTCAAAAGTCCAAATACTTATGAAATTCACTTACAATGTGGAACCGGTCTCTCATATAAGCAAATATATTTATCTGTGTTGTAAATATTATCCTATAATTGCTCTATTGCACAACTGGTTAGACGCTAAACTGCATTTCGTTGCATTGCTCTGACTTTGTAATGACAATAAAGTTGAATCTAATCTAATCTTATCTAATATGAAACTTAAAGCCTTATTACACATAAAAAGTGTTAGCATTTTGCATGTAATGAGTCTATATCATAAATTGATTTAGCATTTTTGGTTGAATTACAGGAAGAAAAAAAAATTCTGAGTGATATTCTACATTTCTGAGTTTCACCTGATATGCACATTGTTTGTTTTTTACGAGGGAAATTTAACTAATGTATTATTTTTCCCCAAACAATGTACATGGTGTAGTTACATATAATGGTGTCAATAAACGTTTATACACTTACATTAACTTATTCGAAACAGTCAGTTTTTATTCAAATTAAGATGAAGAGATCGTTTATTTGTCCCACAGTTTGGAAATTCCGGTGTTGCATCACCAGTTACAGAACAGGAATGAGGAGCACATTGCAAGAAATAAGTGAACAATAACAAATGATAAAATCTCAAACTTTAGCATAATAAAAGTGGAGCTATATAAGGTAAAAATATGTTGCATTGTTGATAAGATAAGATGTGCTTTATTTATCTCACAAAGGAGAAATTTACATGTCACATTGGCAGGATAGATACACTCAGGTTGTGCAAAAAGAAAGAAATGTGCAAACATGTTAAACACAGGATAAATTATGTACAACAAATTATGAACAACAAAGTGACAAGTGTCAAGTGAACAATTTGACACGTTATAACTCGTGGTGTGTGTTTGAGAGTGTATAATTCCTTCATTACTGTCACACAGCTGTAAACACACAGCCCATGCACCGGTCTGAGGGGGACATATGCCTGAGCAGAGCGGTCCAGCAGAAGAGTGATGTGTTGAGGCTGAGCGCTGGCTGGATGGCTGGTTGGTTGGCCGGTCAGGCTTCACTGGAATGCGAGTCCTTTTGTTTGTCGGTGAGAGGAGTGGGTCAGGGGGAGAATGCCATTGATGATTGCAGAGAGGAAGAATCAAGCTTCAGGAAGTGTTTTTTTCCCTCTTTCCCTCGCTCCCTCTATCTTTTCTCTGTGTGAGAACCTTCACAGCGCTGAGCCTCTGAGGCCACGGTCCCCAGGCACAACCACTGCTTTGTCTTGCCCTGTGAACACAAACCACCCGGCTACTGCACGGCGCCTACCGCTGCCAGCAGAACACACAGCACTGCTCCTATTCTTGTCCAGGTCTCTGCATCGGCGTGGATCACAGAGGCCAACAGGAAATCTCCCATGTGTGTGTGTGTGCCGCCACCAGCATATTCTTCGCACATAAAACAGCTGTATGATGAAAATAGAGCAGAAAACTTAACTTCTGATGGCCAGTCTATATTTATATTTATATATATATAAGTGAGAATTTCAGCCAGTGCCCCTTTGGCCCAGTGGTTGCAGTCTCCTGTCACTTTGCTCATTCCCCTCTGTGTCATGGGGCTGTAAGGAGCTGCAAATGGCCTTTTCAAAACACACGACAGCTGGAACACAGGGCAAAGGTGACCCAGGCGGTTGGGAGGGGCATGGGGGTGCAGAGAGGGGAGCAGCTGCAACCTCCAGCCCTTGTTTCTAAACTACACCCCGACCAACAAACACACAATGCAGCCTACTGTATGATTAAAGTAATTTCTGTTGCAATTGTGCAATTTATCATTATTTTCTGGTCTGCGTACTTTTGAGGTATCAGTCATTTCATAAGGCAAAAAAACTTGTTCCTCAAAAACATGTTTGATTGATAAGTTAAAAAGTTAAATCCATGCTTTGGAACTATCTCCAATCAGATAAGTTGTATAATATACTACAAGATTTAAGAAAAAAATTACGTTTAAGTTCCTTCAACTGTCGTCCGGTTTGACTATGTATATGTGTCAAAATAACAAAACATGCTTGGTAGCCCTATATTAGTTTATTTTAAAGGTGAACTGTGTTTGATGTTTTTGAGTGGGTCCTTTACCTCCTTGTTGCCTTGGATATCTCATATCAATATAAAATATGGAAAAGTTTTTGTTTTGCTCAAAACCCATAACTCTTATATCCAGTCAATTCTCCTCTCCACAGATTTGACTTGTCCCAGCCGGGAAAAAAAACCTGAATTCCAGGAAATCGACCCAACCAAGCTATTTTTAGACAAAAACTTTAAAACATATTTGTAGTAGGTACAGTAAGAGTGAGAAGTATAGTGCCACCAGCATTAACATCCAGCCTGCACTGTAATGGTAAAGCTATGGTATCTACATTTGAAACCATAAAGCATTAATGTTATAAAATCCATAGAGTTTGGTTCACATGTCTTGTCAAAATACAGACTGTGACGTTGAAAAAATATCTGAAGTTGCCCTTAAACAAGTAGTTTTTTTGCAAAGGCACACATATGTAGTGCCATATACAAATACAGCTTTTCCCTTTCTTGAGCAAAATCTTTGAAATGTACTCCCAATCACACTTTGTAGCCTGGGGAATACAACTTTTTATTTTTATTTTCATATTTTACAAAACGGAGACATCTGTTTTTGTTTTGTTTTTTGCAGAGAATCTTTGGATCAGTTTTTTCAGTGGAAAAAGGAGTACCAGCCCTCACTCAGACAATCAGCTCTCAGGATGTAACAGATAACATTATTTGTCTAATGAGATAGAGGCAGCATGTTATAGAGACAACAAACAATAAGTATTTATGAAACAAACAAACGAAAAGTCAGGTACTCCAGCTTTAAACAATTCTTTACAGGTGTTTTATTACAGTCTCTTGGCTCTCTCCCTCACCACTTGCTGCCGCTGTGTGAATCCTCAGAGTAGTGCAGAGTTAATGTGGCCAGTGGCAATAAAGAAGAGGTGGAGTAGAGGAGAAGGAGGAGGAAGAGGAAGAGGAGGAGGGGGCCTATCGCGAGACTTGTGCCATTATGAACCTGCTTGACACACAGCAGCTCGGAGTGCAGCTCTGCCTTGCCAGGGTCGGAACCAGCTCAAGACAAGAGCAGGAGAAAGCTAAACATCTGGCCGCACATCATGAAAGAACAGCGGAGATAAGAGAGGACAAATTCGATCAAGTTGATAGCAGACAAATGTAAGTACTTGCCCTCTTTTCTAGTTTTCTATGCAAGTGCGTAAAGTTAACGCGTCTGTCCCCTTTCGCCGCTTCGTGGACTCGATTCCTCCGCTCCTCCAACACGATCACTCTTAATGCGAGCTCTATCCAGGTCAGCTTTTGGGAATCAAGACACCCACTCTGATACCTGAACTGTAGTAATCTATAAATATGCCAATTTGGAAACTTTGTAATTAGCTGGCTGTAGTAGTAGAAGTAGTATAGTCTAGGCTGGCTTTACGCACGAGTCCTGAGAATAGAAATTTGAGTCGAAAAGTTTTTTAAACATGGTGAAGTATTACGTTGTGAAGCAATCTATTCTCTCCTGTGTGTGTTTTTGGAGCGCGTTTAGCCCAGTGTTAAACATATGGCGTAAAGAGAGCACAGCTGGAGGTTGCGTTTCCATTGCAGTGATGTCAGAGCAGCTGACTCCACAGCTTGCGGTGTAATTAGCAAACAGCGCCAGTTTACTCTCTCCACACTGTTTTTTTTTAATTTTATTTCTTTGCACGTTTTTCCGCGTTCTGTGCTTTCCTTCCTGATGTGACCAGTCCTGGCGTTTCCAGTGTCGGTGCCCGGTGCTTGTTCTGTAAACATCAAGGGCTGGATGTGTGCGCACAGAAACACACCCGCGCGCGTCTATCGTTTCTCTTCCCTCTCAGAAAGAAAAAAAAAAGTACAGGCACGGACGGAACAAACGCTTCTCTTGTTTGGAGACCTCGGGGAGAGTGGATCCGCTTACGTTGAAATGCATGGGTTGGTTATTGAGCGAAACCTCTGGAAAAACGTCTTTCCTTCTTATCATTTAATATGGTATAGTCCCACTGAGTATATACATTTGTGAACTTGGTTGTTACTAAAATGTTGCTTTTTGTTAAACATTCTATTATATTGTTTTAGTTGAGGTGGTTCTACATATTGAGTTGTTTGTCTCTTCTTTCTCACATGTACCCATTATATCTCCCTTTACATGGCCGTCCTTGACTTTATTCAGTATCCTGTTTTTCCTGTTTTCCTCAGGTTATGAAGGAAGAATGGAGTTCCCGGACCATAGCCGCCAGTTGCTGCAATGTCTGAGTCAGCAGCGTCACCAAGGTTTCCTCTGTGACTGCACTGTTCTTGTCGGAGAGGCTCGATTCAAAGCGCACAGGGCAGTGCTGGCCTCCTGCAGCATGTACTTCCATCTCTTCTACAGGGACGAGCTAGACAAAAGGGACGTTGTGCATCTCAACAGTGACATTGTGACTGCCCCGGCTTTCAGTCTGCTCCTTGAATTTATGTATGAGGGAAAGTTGGAGTTCAGCACTCTGCCTGTAGAAGATGTGTTGGCAGCGGCTAGTTACCTGCACATGTACGACATTGTCAAAGTGTGTAAAGGCAAACTCAAAGATAAGGAACTGCTGAGCCTGGAGGAGAAGATGGGCGAGGGCTTGGGCCTGAGCTGTCTGGACAGAGAAAACTCTTCAGACAGTGAGCTGCACAGTAAGCAGCTCGTGCGGCGACAGATACACGCTCTGTCTCAGGGGGCTCTGAGGGCACCAGCAGCACTAGATTTTGACATGGACAACAGCGAAGTCAAGCTGCCTGTCACTGACTGTGACAGGACCACGCAGGGCAAGCAGAAGGCGAACGGTCACTCTGGCAGGTCCCCGGATCTTGTAGGTGTCAATTATGTGTCAGCAGAGGCCGAGCCCTGCCACCCAACAGCTGGAAAAACAAAAGCTGATGTCAGTAGTTCCAACGTATCGCTGTCCCAGAGGTCCCGAGCTTCAAATGACATGGACTGTGCACTGGATTTGTCTTTCAAGCCTCTGTCTAGCAAAGATCCCTTACACCCCTCCTATGTCTCAGGACAGCTGGCCCTCGACAGCCAGCAGCAGGGCACTGAGCCACTTGTTAAAGACGAACACGACTCGCTGTCAGAGCAGGAGGACAGTGAGCCCATGAGCCCCGAGAGCCAGCGCTTTGGGAATAGTGCCAGGAGCTCAGTGGTGACAGGGTTCGCTGCCCTCTTCCCAGGCAACAACGGCCCCACGGCCGTCCTTCTCTCCCAGGAGGAGGACCTGATGGACGACGAGAGGGAGGTGTGTGGGGGGAGAGGGGCCCCGGGCTGCAAACTGGGGGACAGGAGGGGCCGGCTGCTGGGGGACAGTGAGGAGGAAGAGGAGGATGACTTGGCCTCTTCGGACATCTCCACTTCCAGCGGGGTGCTCCTGCCCCCGGGCCAACAAGTGTGTATCTGCCCCTTGTGTAGCAAAGTCTTCCCCAGCCCCCACATATTACAACTGCACCTCAGCTCCCACTTCCGTGAGAAGGACGGCCCTCGCTCCAAACTTTCCCCTGATGGCTCCGTTCCCACCTGCATGCAGTGTAACAAGACCTTCTCCTGCATGTACACACTGAAGCGGCACGAGCGCACGCACTCTGGCGAGAAGCCCTACACCTGCGGCCAGTGTGGCAAGAGCTTCCAGTACTCCCATAACTTAAGTCGGCACGCGGTGGTGCACACGCGCGAGAAGCCCCACGCCTGTAAGTGGTGTGAGCGCCGCTTCACGCAGTCCGGGGACCTTTATCGCCACATCAGGAAGTTTCATTGTGGCCTTGTTAAAACTCTTGCCATTGGATAAACGCTTCTCACTTGTGCCATGACAGTGAATACAGTCAATACTACTGAACAACGTCCTGCAGCGTACTTTTCACTGGGTCATATTAAAGATGTAGCAAGAAACCCTCAAACCCTCCTGCTGGACAGTGTCATGGCGGCCCGTCTGAGGCACGAAGACTGTTAGGATCAACATGGGTGCTGTGAACTTTGTAGCTGGATTCAAGTCTGTGTTGAACAAATCAGTTGATGCACTTGTTTGTCTTGTTGGTGTCTATCTGTAGAGTAATGTGAGGGCGTCCGATGTGATAACACTGTAGATTATTGCAATCATCACAGTAAGATTTCATGTATATGGGTTATTTTACCGTCCACAAGTCGTCACATGATTTTCAACTCCAGCATTATATTATTATTGATTATTATTAATATTATTTATTTATTTTTTGAATCTGTTTTCAGTCAAATCAAATGGCTTGGCAGCAAACTATTCTATCTTGAACTACTGACTCAAGAAGAATTGAAGGATTTTACTTCTTGAATTATGAGAATGGATGAAGGAAGGTGTATATTTAGGATTAATAATTCTTTATACGTTCTTTTACATTTAGTTGATCTTGCCACACTACATTTCCCTGGAATTGTATTTTATTTGGTCATCAAAAGCTATTTAATCTTAAGAAGGATAATGTCAAGTGTTGCCCACACATTCGCCTAGAGTACTTACTTCATTGACTGCTTAACCTAATTGAATATGGACCGGGCTGGTTAGCGGTGACTTCTGCAGTGCCAATTGACCTGAAGTGTCTTTGAAATTTTGAAGAATGTATGACAAAGTGAGATCTGTGATAATTGCTTCCTGATTAAGTGGCCTTGTCCTGGCACTAGTTTTATTTAGAAAAAAACTGAAGGATTGCCAGATAATGTGCTGTCTCCAGAAATCAAAGCCAAGTGCCGTTGACTCTTTTAACTGTACTGTTTTTGCTCCTGATTAACCTTAAGTTCTAGCTGAATGTGTCAAGTGACTACTGAGAAAGTGGGCCTTTGCTGATGCTGCCCGTGAGAGTTTCAGATGCCGTGGAGTCCTACTGGCGTGAAGCACTAAATGTTTGAAATGTGTCTAATCTTCCTGAGAAGACTTGATCAGATTTTATTTATTAGTTTGGTTCAGGGTTTACTCTTAGTCTAGTTCTTATTTCTTTGAAAGACCTTGTGTCTTGACCGCTAACTTGGTACTCATTAACTTGTATTGGGGCTGTCTATTTTCTGTGTACAAATCCAGTTACTGTATTTGATGCTGTGTTCAAAAACTCTTGAGCGAATGGGAGCTATTTCCACACAGGTCATAGAGAAGCACTTGTTTTTAGCATGCATATAATTTCAACACTATTGCCTAGGCTGCTATTTCGTACTATTTGTATATTTAATGTAAATATATATTCTTTATTTATGGATAAGTTTGATTTCCACGTCGCAACATGAACGGCATCCCCTCCCATCGCTGTAGTTTCCGTGTCTTCCTGGGGGGCCCTTCTTCTTTCAGTTTCAAAAGTTGTTGCTCACTTTCCCGCAATACAAATCAGAAGAAGCGGTGTTCACAAGCGCAGCCACACCGATCGCCACTGGATACCTATAGAAGTGGGACAATACGGGCCATTGTTGACCCCCCCCCTCCCTCCTCTTCCCCAGAGTCCCAGGTGGATCTCTTGGGATCTGCTGTATCACTTCTGCTGTAGCTCTGGATGTAAAGTTGGAATGGGGGAAAAGAAAAGAGCTCTCCCGTTTCTCTCTTTGCACTTTTCTGTATTGAATGGAGCCATTGGAATGTGAGAAATGTATTTAAGCAAAGAGAGACCAAGGAGACTGTAAACAGGTGTATTGTTTGAAGCATG
>JAPMNZ010905171.1:0-14322 GCA_029875035.1 Pomatoschistus microps
GAAAGCAATCACTTCACGATGGACGAAATGAGGAGCTTGAAAAGTAATTGAATGCTATTTGGAACGCTTTTTCAGTGAAATGCCATGTGGGATTGACGTCTTTTTTCTTTGCATTTTATATTTAACCATGATTGTGTGCGATGGTGGGATCTGTGACAAAGACTGTGATCTCACCTCAAAAACACAACGTCCTGGAATCAGATTATACATGTAATTCAGTCTCTTTCAACCTGAAGAAAACACTAATTGTCCCACTAGAGATCCTAACACATTCTGACAATATCACACAAAAAATGAATTATGAATACTTTTTCTTCTGCACCACTGCTTGTTACGAGTTCCATGTCAAACTTTATGCAGAATTGTTCAGTCAAGGTCAGACACAGCGATTGCCCATCAATCTAACACATAACTGAGCTCACCGCCTTTATGTGGACGCACCCTTGTGCATTTGAATAGACAATAACATACGCCAAGTTTTCCAATAAAAGTCTATGCTGGAAAGAAATCTATTCTACCACTTGTTAAGGACACAAAGCAGGCCCTGGGTCTGCTTTCAAAAAGAGCCTAACGAGTCTGTTAGGCCAAGAGGAAGGTTCTGTGCATGTGTCTGTGTAGCCTTGCAACTCGCAGTATTTCATCAAAAGAATAATTGGATTCCTTTTCTTTCAAGACATCATTTCAACAATGTTTGTCAAGACATACAGTATTGATGACTATATTATTGTATTATCTATTTGATAACCTACTAGTACAGTGTCTTAATGAATGGTGTTTTCTTTGACCGTGACGCACCACTGTCTGCTGCCTGGAGTGACACTCATGACCAATCAGATCGCACAGACGTCTCATCTTCAGGGAGACACAACTGCGTCCTTCAAAGGCCGATGACAAGCTCCAAAACTCCAGCACAATACCGTCCGCCTCCTTCATACAGGAAACCTATATTGGTGTGCCATGGCCCTACGACTTGCACTATTTCATCATTTATAGCCCAACTGGTAAGCCTCAACAACACCTCTCAATACATCACCAGAGCACTGGGGTAAAATGTAATATTAATCTTAACATTTTAATGACTGAAAAATGTATATTCAACCGGCTCTCTGGATATTTCTTGCCCAATTAGGTCCGTCCAAAATGAAGGAGATAACAACGTACGATAATATAATCCTAGCCAGGAGCCAATGTGCAACAGGTGGCAATTTCCCAATGTGGGAATTAAGACTGATTGAATAACGACAATTATAGATATAAAAGCACTTACTAAATGATGAAATAATAACTGTGGGAAAAATATATATAATTGAAATAAAGTAAAGATCTACCCAAGGCTGAAAGACAAGAGGAAATTAAATGAGAATGTCGACTGAACAGCTGCCAGTCATGAGTCACATCAGCAGATTACTTTGTGTTGGCCGTGACTAGAGCTATTATCATCCAGGCATATGTGCGATTGACTGTGCACTGTGTTTTTGACTGTAGGCGTCCAACTGTGACAACCCTCGTAGTGCAGCTGACACCTGCCCCATGAAATTAATCATAGACAACAATGCCCAACTTCCAGTGGCCTTGTGCAGTCCTTCCACGCAATAAAACTACAACAGACAGAATGATGAACAGAAGAGGAGAAGGGTTATTCTGAGGAGAACTGATGAAAATATGAAACAATGCAAACCCGCTTTCTCTAAAGCCTATTAGAGAAGTGCTTATAGAGGTTTTGCTCCAACTCACTTTGGCCCCATTCACTTACATAAAAAAGTAAACTCCTCTAGCTTCACCATTTCGAGGCTGAAAATTCACATGATCCTGGTGTTTTATATTTAAGATTGAGCAGACCAATCAGGGGCCTTTTGGCACTTAATTTGGCTTTAGTTATCATACAGTGTGAGCAGGGACGGATCAGCAGCCTGATTGCCTTTTTGGTTGCTAGATTGCTACCAATACATTTGGCTCCTGATTCCTGCCCACGGAGCCTGTATGAGTCAGCTCTTAACTTTTCAAACATTTTAGAGCAGGGATAATTGTTGCACTACAGAGACCACTTTTCTCACAAATTTTAAGATGATTTTGATTATGACTCCTGGCAGAAATATATTGCAACTGCAAAAAACAAACAAAAGAATCACTGAATCATAACTGTTTATCAAGAAATGTACATTTCTCTCCATGGCTGAGCATGGGATTAAGTAAAGCAGACGGGGAATGGATGAAGCAGCGTGAGTACGTTCATGCGTGGCATTCCATTAGTAAACATTTAAAAATAATTTGGAAACCTCATTAAGATTTGATCTTCTGTATTGCATTAACAAATCCTTACCCATGACCCGTGATTATTCATCTGCAAAGAGAACATAACACTAAATGAGATAAATGGACACCGTGCACTGAACTCCTTCCATAAAGAAGTGCGGGACATGCCAATCGAGAGGCCTAAATGTATTCTCAAGTGCACTGCAAGTGTACTTGTCTGTCTATGTGATGAACACGCAGACTATAATTTATATATTCAGCCATCTGCAGTGTATGAACAGAAAGGGATGGTTCTGTGATGGTCATATAACATCACACAAATCACACATCACCAATCACACAATTTAGAATGGATCTAATGGATAGAAGAGCATTATAATCAACATAAATATGTCAATTCAGTATCGCTACCACACTGGGAGTGAATCAATACTCCCATGTTTTAGTTTTCAGAAAAATATTATCCATTATTATGTGTAAATTAACCAAGATAATGCTGCTCACTGATTCTTTCCCCACCGCTTTTAAGCTTGACCATGTGCATTATGTTGTGAAACTATACAATGTAATTATAGAATACTCACTTTTTTAACAGTGTAAAGGCAACGCAGTATTTCATTGGGTATCTAGAAAAAGTTTACTCAACATAATCAACTCAACTTGTTAGGCATTTTATGTGACAAAAAGCAACATAGATCTGCTTAGTTTACCAATAAACTCAATCAGTCAGGCTGGAGAGAATCATGACAGTACAATAGTGCTCTATTGATCCACTAGGAAACATCAGGCTGCCATATTGATGCTCAGCAGCCATAATGAAAACAGCAATAGTAACTAAACATAACAAATCCCCAACGCCTTTCTCTTAGCAATCAACTATGTCATACCAATGTGATAAAAAAAAGACCAAGCTATGCCCCTGACAGTGTAATACATGATAAACAACTTATAAATGTGAAGGGGGGAGGAGGGAAAACCTGCACCAGCAATTTGTGTCGGAGAATTCAAGCGGCCCTTCTGCATGGCATGATAATCTGTTCCCAGTACGGCACCATAAAGCAGGAGGTTTTCCATTAAATGTGCCGGCTCTCCCATCCACCCACAAGGTTTTCAGATTAAGTAAACCTCCATTTACGCACAAGGATGCTGAAGTTTCAACATTTCATGCATAAGATTAGAAATTGCATTGATTCTCAGATAAAGATCAAAGACGCTTTTCATCTTCTCCTGCACTTGCCCTCCAAAGTTTTTGAAGTTCAGCGGTTATCTGCACAAGCAATGTATGAATTTAAGAATAGAAAACGATATTAAAGATGAGGATTGAGTACATGCTGTTTGAAGATTTTAATATATCAAAACATTGAATTTAGTTTACAGAAATTGCAAGGGCACACACACAAACATGGAGCTGTGTGTGTGTGTACGTGTGTGCGTGTGTGTGTGTGTGCATGCATCTATAAATTGCACATCTGGTCAACGGTATGTAAAATCTAGATCCCGTCAGCATTATTTTAGTGTACTCTTCTCCTGTATTACCCTGAGTTTATTGGCATGTCTGTTTGTTGGAGCTGAACTGTCAATATAAGGGAGTATCTTTACTGTAATCTTTTACATTGGGTAACTCAAGGTTCATTGTATTGTTTACATACTGACAAATGTTCGGCAGCATAGTTTTAAGATCGGCCTTGCTGCTACCCATGTCAAAGTAATCAATTTGAGGATTCGACGAGTCAAACAGTACGGTAAGCAGCACCTCATCTGTGGTGCTTTCACGCTTGTGTCCTCAGCATCTTACATTCTTGTTTTTGGACCATATTACTGATGCAAAAACAGGATGTCACAATTGTAAAGCAACATGTTTGAAAAAGATTTAGGTATTTACTATATTTTGGATTATATTACCATTTAACAACCCAAAAAATTTGGTGCAGTCTCTAGAGAAGAGAGTACATGTATGAACGAAGGTGAAAGTCCCCTTGTCTCAGTTGATGGTGAGTGCGCTTGCTGATTTGAAGCAACTCATCTCAGGCTCAAGGCAAATATAAACCTGCTTTAGTTTTAGCAGGTTACAGACTTCATCACAGGGCATCGCTGTGAAACCAGTTTTTGCTCATACTGGGACAAGACCATCCTCTCCAAGAAACTTCTCCTTGTCAGCCTCTGCTGACCGTACACTCCAAAGATAGTGCATAGTTTAACCACACTTGTAATGGGAAAAGTGATCTATCGTTTTAAACAAGCTGGGAGGGTAATATCCCGGGGCTCCTTCACAGAGCTCTCTGGGGCTGGACCTGCTCTTCTCGAAGTCTGCGCTGAACCTAGCTGCTCAAGTCTTTTCACTTGTAGGAGCCACTACCCCTAGACCAGACAAGGCCAAGACATGGAAAGTACCAATAACAGTTTCACCACAAGACGGTGCACCTACCAAAAAACAAAATTATTATCTTATGCGCACAATTTTTTTTTACTTTTGGGAACTTTTAGAGCTTTGTACTTAAACACAATATTTGGAGCTATCTTACAATACCTCTTGCAGCCAAGTAGGGTCTAGCAAGGATTTTAGTGTCCTTTGTCATCCTGAACTTTTTTATCTTTTGCAAGCATACGCCAATGAGCAAAGACCATCCCTTTGAGAGGGCAGACATCTCGGGTCGCCAAGGCTTGATGCAATACACATAAATCATGCATATCTCATTATGGAGTTGACATGTAAATGTCTAAACAGTGGCTCGTGACAGTTTATCTCCCCCCCTGGGTGGCAGTTGGTGACACAGGTGTGCCGTGTGCTCTAGGAGAGTGTCATTCGTGGAGTTGGCAGAGAGTTTTTCTGTCAAGGTGGATTATTTGTCTTGCTGCGGTACATCACCAAGTTTATCCCTGTGTGAATATGGATTTCAAGTGAAAAGCAGCTCTCTCTTCTCACCCTATAACTGTCTACTTGTACACAGTGCAATACATTCCACTATATACTAGGGATTGGCCTGTACCTTCAATAAAAAGCCCTTTTTTTCAGCCCCAGTCCAAAGTTAGGCACCACATTTTGCTTTTGTAATGTTTTGTGACAGACCCAGACCATAACACAACAAAAAGAATGACCCCTGTCAAGAACGATGACAGGCTGACTGAATGATATTGCCGCTGGTTGAATGCTGGCTCTTTGTTGATTTTATTTCTCTCCTTTGCTCTTTTTTGGATCTGTCAACTGACGAAAGGTCACATATAAATGCAGTTTTTGTGGAAAGTACACAATCTGAGCATGGGGGAAAAGGCTTTTCATGCAACCAGTCAATATAGTAGTTAATGAGTGGAGTCAAGTCACTTACAGTGTTATTTTGTGGTGTATTGAATCAGTGTGCTGTAGATGTGGATCTGGAACCAGCCTGCTGCTGCTCTGAGCTCAGCACTAACACACCACATTATTTGCCACTGACCCAATTAGATTCTGTGCAGATCGTACCGTACATATTCCTCCCTGTCCTCTCTTTCTGTTCCTCTTGTTCACCCTTTCCTTTATTTTCACTGCGCTGTTTTGATGAATGGCTTTGCTTTTTTAGCCCAAATGACAGCTTAATGATTAATTGTGTGTGCTCTTTCACCATTTCTCCTTAGCAATTTAATTTCTAGGCATTTGTCCCTCACACCGTAACCAGAAATATTTGTTCTTCTGTAGGTCTGCTCCATCAGCATATTCTCATAAATAAAAACGGCAGCAGGGGCGATGAGGGGTATTGGCCCGAAGGCAGTGGTCATCATGTGTGACATGAGAGGGCTGCTCCCATTTAGACTGTGAAGGTGACTGCCTTTTGATACAAACAAGATTTCAGAAAATAAAGTTGAAATCATAAGGTAATTCAAGCAAGAAAAAGTCAATTTGATGGAAAAGACAAGGATGATTAGTATTGTGTAAAAGGAGACAGTAAATGCTGGGGATGGTGGTGGGTCTCGTAGCGGGACGCTGCTTCTGCAACCCTTTGGCATCACGTCACGCTGTGCTTAATGAGGCAGCTGCACAGGCAATTAGATACAGATAGGACGTTATCAGTCACCAATAAGTGAACATGCCATTAACTGCAAGACCACTCCCAATCCACACTAACTCTCACTGGCACTTAGCACACACGGGGGAAAGATAAAGAACAAATTCACTTTTAATGAGCACTAACTACAATGAACCTTATTCAAAAATGAGTGTAACCAGAATATAATAGGGAATAATGTGCTTTTAATTATATAGGAATAGACGGAAGAGCGCATAAACACAATTAGTCCATTAGTTTAGTGTAAATATGAACACACTTCCTGTCGTGTATTTGGACATTATTCACTATCCCACTAATCCGTTCAACGCTGCTGGCCCAGAGCCAATGCAAACTGTGCCAACTTCAAAACTATAAAGTAAAGTCAACAATTCAGAGGTCCACTCTCCACAGGGAACTGACTGCAGCATGAAATTCAACATCTTTGGACTGCCTTGTTTCATTTTTTCTCTGAATCTACAGGATGCAGTTTTCACTTCTTGAAAAAGCAAAGTGCTTAATAAGGACTTTAGTCAGACGGACTAAGCATATTTGAGCGTAACAGAGGTTTGATCTCAAAGAAAAGTGCTACCCCACAATTTACCTCTGCAGCGCTGCATCAACGTAAAACACAAAGAGCCAGATGAGAAAACCTACAGAACAGAAATCACTTTCTGTCAGACAAACACATGCAGTCGTCACTGTTTTTGTTTATTGTTGACATGTGACAAATTTTCTAAAGCCACAGCTCATGGGCAGTTTTGTCACTCGACCTTCAAGTGACCGCAGTGAAACATTGCAAACCAAACCAAATGCCAAGGGGTAGCAGCATTATGTGGGTGAGGCAAACTACAGTCGGTGTGCATCTATCCCGGACCAGTAGCCAGTCCGCATCTGGTCTGAGGTGTGTGGAATTTCTCCTGGCACAAAGTCAATCTATCCCCATGTAATTCATTGCTCCCTCTGAAAACCTGACAAAAGAAATCAACCATGTTTCTGTGTGTCTAGATGGCTAGGAGAGTGGGTGAGGGGGATAAGAAGAGGTGAAATAGAAGGGGATCAGGACTCATTTGAGCTGAGGTTGTCTGCATTAGAACAGGTTGGAGACAAGTCGTACGTCAATAAACAGCATGGATCCAAAGAAGGTGGCTGCAGGGGGCTGAAATCCTTTAAATCCTTCCCTGGTCTTAACAAACAGCCACCAGTGATTTTTGTCATTTAAAGACCTGAGGAACAGTCTGTTAAAGGGGAATGAAACACCACAGAGAAATGATGAAGCGTCAATGTTAAAAAGATAAATGAACGTTGTTCTGTTACACAGGTGTAAAAACAAACTGGCCTCGTCCAGGACAGAGATTGCCATGCTTTAATCCAGACATATTTAGCTAGATAATCCCCTTTCATCATTTAATCCTTATATGAGTAATGTCCATTGTGTAGGTAAGCTTACCTAGGCACACAGTCGGGACAACACACAACTTTTTGTTCCATTTAGGAGGTAAGCATTCTTTCATCAATACATTTTATATTAGTCTTAGCTTTGTTCAAAGTATTGAGGGCAAGACTTATCAATTTATTATCTCAAAATGATAAAAGTAGAATCAAAACTAGTCTAATTTGAGTAAAATAAAGATTACCTTTCCTGAGCAGTTCTAGAAAGCTTAGCTTTTTGTTGTGGTAAAATGTAGGTAAAATAAAAAGGTGCATTTATTATGTATTATTATTTTGGGTTGCAAGAAGACAAATCTATGGTATCAAGTTTGAAATTGTTGTTTGTGACTGACAACAACAATTCAAATATGATGATTACTCACAATATCACAACCCTTATGTATTTGTTTTTAAATAAACATATGTAATTAGAAGAAAAAAACAGGATTGCATAATAGGACGTGTGAGAGAGAGAGAGAGATTATTGCACCCCGGCTTCATGTGTTATCTACTGCAATATTGAAGTCAACTCATTTCAAAAGCATGACACAAAATCAGCAGTCGGGGTATGGGAGGGAGGGGGGTGGCTGATGTGGTGGGAAGGGAAGATAAGATGGAGACCCGGTGCACTGAGTGCATTATGAGCACTTGTTTATGGATCCGAATAATGCCTTCGTATATCTCAGGGTTAATTTTACTCAGAACAAGCAGACAAATGGGACAATGACATGAAAGCAGAAAAGATTTATGTGACAAAGTTATATGCTACAGCAAAAACATGTTGTATCTGATCATTCAGTGCATATAAAATAACTTAAGATTGGCATTTCCATTATGATCCATAGCAAAAAGCAGGGTAGAAAAATGGCAGATTGTTGTAGTGCCAGATAATGTGGCACAGTAATCATCTGTTTACTTCACCCCGTCTATTGGGGTTTCCATTTCATTAATTTAATTAGCGAGTTTAGGAGCAAAAAGTGCTTGTAACTTGATTGACAGAAATTGGTCACTAAGGGAGGTCTGCTACAGACGTATGGTGCGGCTCAATGACTTGTGCATCATACATTTTGTGTTGGGGGTTTGTTTACCCTGGAGAGATCTGTGCTCACCGAATGACTGCAATTCTTCATGCAAACGAAGTGTGACCATTGCAAGCAAAAGTCCAGATTGTTTTCTGGGCCAACATGTTAAAATGAAAAAGCACTGTCCTATGAGCGGAATGATGGAATGATGAAAGGAAAGGTGTATACTCTCGATGGTTGGCTCTGGACGTTTCAGTTCTATTTCTTACAAGAGTAATATCAGTGCCTTTAATCATGGCATTGAATTTGTTCTCCTCCTTCCATGCAGCTTAGCATGCTCTGAGCATGCTGCAATCAACGTGTATGGCATGTGCACTGATTGTGTGAATGTGTGACAGACAGGCAATCACTACTCAGTCAGGCCACGATTTAGGGGCCCAGTGGGAGCTGGGATTGGGGCTTGTCGACAACCACGATAAATGCATGGGTGTAATTTAAAGGACTGCCTGTTCCTTGTGTCTATTCTCATTAGAGAATGACTGTGGCCTAAGTAGCACCTTCTGAAGCAGATCCTATGCTCTGTGCAGTGGAAAACGTTCGCCCATTGATTCAGCAAACAGGCATTTGTCAAACACTGATGTCCAAACTGCAGAGGGGCATGACAGAACATAAATCTAAGCTCAAATGAGCTGATATAACGGCCTCTTCAGAGAAGCATGAGTTTTGTCATTCACCTCTCTAAAAAAAATCTTCTGATCCCACTTTTGTCCTGCATAAATACCACTACTATGTTTTGTTTTTTAATGTCACTATTTCTTCAGATGTCTTTAAAAACTACAAAAGGAGGACCACCGTCACAATCCACCAGGTCAGTTGCATATTGTAGTTCTACTTGATACCAAATACCACAAATATCATGTTTAATATTTCACAGATCCCAATTTAGTCATTTAATGCGTGATAGGAGAGGACCACTTCCAACATTAATGATTTCACCATTTTCCGGTTGTTGGTCAAGTCATATTTTATTTGTAATTTGATTTTTAGTAAAAATCACATGCCATTTATTTGCAATGGAACATAAAATATTTGACAAAGGGCAAAAGAAATTATTGTGTTGCATCAATGATTTAATGTTATTGCATTAAAAAAATGTCCTTGGGACGTGAAATGTGTTTTTTTTTATTTTTATGAATTGACACAATACATTTCACCCCACATACAACATATCAACATGTGGTTGATTTCATGTTTTGTGGGAGGCATTTTTATCACACATCAGCAAATACACTTATTTTCTCTATTGCAGCACGCCACCGCGAGGGAGGGGACCTGCCGCTGGAAAGTCACCCATCAATGGGAGATTCAAAAACAAAGCCTTGCAGCTCAGCATCACCAAGAAATTCTGGTAATTATTTCACACATTAATCAATCAGTTCAGTCAGGTGGACAATGTGTCAGATCATAAACTTTGTATCTTTTCCTTTCGATCCACCATGTGGAGTTGTTTCTGTGCTCTAATACTTTTAGTTCTTTTCAGTTTTATTTTCCATACTTACAGCCTCAGGAACAGATGAATGAAGAAGAGAATACAAATTCATTGACATAAATGCACCAGTTCCAATTTCAGTTATACAATAGAGTAATAGTTATGTGTTACCTCCTTTTCATTGGTTTTTTGTTTGAATCTCAAATGTTGTGGTGTTATTTACATAACCTCTAGTGATTAATTAACTGATGTTTGTTGAGTAAAATGAAAATACAAAACGACTTAATTCAACCAAGAGAACTCAAATATTAGTGCCATAGTGAAAACATTTCAGATTTGTTTCTTTTCCAGCACAAAGTCTCCATCATCGTCAAAAGAGACAAACTCAACTGAAGAGGGGACAAAACAACGACGTGGAAAAAGAAGCCTCAGCAACAGCTCAGCTGTAGCAGCTGCCTACGTGGCCTACCTCAATAAACTCTTTGGCCAGGTTTGTTCAATTTATTTAACAATTCCACAAGATTTCTGAAATGTTCAAAACTGTAAATCCAATCAAAGGTATTTGAAGCAGTCAAAATGTGCTTGAACACAGCCATCATATGTCAAAGTTACAACAGATACAACAATTTCTGCAGAGAGCATTGTTGTATAAGCTTTGCCAATTATTTATCTTCTGTGACAAGGTTTAGTTCCATGTACACAGTTGAAATTAGACTTTTCTCTGCAGTTCCTTAATAAAAGAGGATTATACAGTAGTAACGTTCAAATCCATGTCAACACAGCACGACACGCCTTTCAGAGATTTCCTTTATAAGTCCCAAGTACTAACTGCCCAGTGTCATTGGTATTTAGTGGCTTATGAGTGAGATGATACACCAAGATCACAACCTGAGTCAAATTGACCCGTTTGATTATTATGATCTCCATTGTCACAATAGACATCACAGTACAAACTCTCACTAACAAACAATTCCACAGCGAGATCTAGTTTTGGTGCAAATCGATATGTTTCGAAATGTACAGCACAAATGCATTAAAATAAGAACAGATCAATAGGTTATCAAGTGAAATATAATAGTATGCAGCATTATCAGCAACATGAGTAAGATGTACCATCCATTTCTGATGCACCCCGGTGATTTCCAGCCCATGTTGAGAAAATGAGATGCATTGACATGGCAGATAAAGACAGAGAAACGATAAGAATCAGAGGAGATTGCATTAACATCCTTTCTGACTGTGGGCTGTTTCTGAGAGGCCTTCTGATATGTGTGTAACATGTTGCGCTCACATGTGCCTGCATGCATCATAGCACAGCGGGCCACGGTGCAATGGCCCATGTGAGAGCAGACAGAAAGAAATTAACAGTTAATAGGCACATTCCAGGGAATGCACCGAATAGTTTGCTGTCCTAATGCTTTCTAGATGAATAAAAATCCTATTATCCTGTTGACCTTGTATCTAAATCTGATGCCCATGTTGATTTGATGATGCTGAGATGAGGAAAGATGCACACCCAATGCACACAACAATATATCTTGAATTTAGAGGGGTGTTTTCATTCAATATAAGCAGAGTATTGTACTGTGTTTTGACATGGAAAGCCCTTTTATACAGTGAATAAGCAGCTTCCAAATAAATAATGAGAGCCTCTCCTTCTCCTGAAAAGACCATGGACTTCTGCAGTTTAACCTTGTATGAATTATGCATGAGCGACCCTGCTATTTAAATATATTAGGAGAAAATACTGCACTACTTTTCGCAATGTTTTTTTTCTCCATTGGTTGTATCAGAAAGAGGCAGCGATAGTCAGGGCTTTATAATTAACAGGGAAGATAATCATAGCAAAATAGGTTAGATGAGGTTTCTTTTCATTTTGCCATGTTACGCTACCATAACCTCTCGGTACATCAGGTTTGTGTCTTCAGCCTAAATCTTCCTTTATATTCTGATATTTGTCTTGAATTTTGAAAAAATAAAAAAAGATTGATATTTTTGTCTCCTAGAATAATTACCTCTGTATTCAAATACAGTTATTTAAATATAAAGACAATTGAAATTTCTGCTTTATGGCTTGAGTAAAAAAGCGTTCAAAAGCCCAGAACTCCATGGACCTGGTGATTCATGATTGAAAGTAATATCAAGGTTATTTGTGGACACTCACCACTGTTTGGTTCTTGAAACTTGCACATACTGATTTGGTCCCACGCTTCAGGCTGTCCTCCAACATCCCTGAAAGAAAAGCCGACAGAATAACCTAGAGCAAATGTCAAAACCAGGCAGAGGATAGTAGAGCCAGCGGGTTTACTATGCTGCCTGTGTGTTAGGTAAATGCATTTTGTATGGGGCTGACTTGCATCACTGTCATGTGCCATTTGAGATGCACATACCATGGCCTTGTGTCTAGCCCCCCCTTGAAGGCAACTCAGCACTGTGTCATTCGGTAAATTAGAAAGACATGTTGCCGAGTGAAATCCTATTAGTGTGCTGTGAGTATGCGCTGGTGTAAACATGATATGCGTGTTATTCTAATTTGGTGGTTAAATATAAAAACCTACAATTGCTGAGGTATTTCTCCAGAGAATTAGCCATGGTTAAAGTGTCCTGATTTCAGCCTTGTGATCGTTTTTCTGGTCTTTTCCCTTTTCCTCCACACAGGAGAGAGAGCTAATGCCAGAGGAGCTGGATGGTAAGACCTAAATTACAAATAGTGAAGAATGTAGACATTAAAATCCATCTATCTATTATTAGAGTTCATTATTCTCTACAATATGCAACAGGTCAGGTTACTACTTATGTGAATTGTATGGAAAGTTTTCAGTTTATATTTGCGAAGGGGAAAACATAATTTGTGAAATGCTCACTAATAAAGTTGATGCTTTAAAAAGGCCTATTGTTTTCTTATTTCAAACTAAAAATATTTTGAGAGAGTTGTTAATATTCTGTAGCTAACAATTATGGGATAAAACCAATGTTAGTGTGAACAAAGTAAACATCTAAACCGGAGATTCCCAAAGTGGATGGTGACATTTGTAAACCAAGCATATTTTAATTACTTTGAATCATCCTCACCACATATCCTTTTATGCAATATATGTAGATAATATTACTATAGATCCATGATGTAGACAGACAGTGAACATTTTGCCTCATGTGGTGGTAAACACTTAACACA
This sequence comes from Pomatoschistus microps, assembly GCA_029875035.1. NCBI lineage: Eukaryota > Metazoa > Chordata > Actinopteri > Gobiiformes > Gobiidae > Pomatoschistus > Pomatoschistus microps. The sequence continues at coordinate 13,387 of JAPMNZ010905171.1, forward strand.
GCATCAACTTGGTGCTCTCTGATCTCCCTACACTTGCCCATACCCTTTAGCAAATCTCCATAAAGAACATTCACTACAGAACTATAATAATGATCTGGTTAATCTGAAAAGGGAACATTGTCTCTTATGCTTGACAGAATTACAAGAAGCCTTCAAGGAGTTTGACTACGATGCAGATGGCTTCATACATTACAAGGACATAGCAGACTGTATGCGGACCATGGGCTACATGCCTACGGAGATGGAGCTGATTGAGATCATCCAACAGGTCAAGATGAGATGTGAGTCTTTAAATTATATTTGCATATTCACAGGATCCAGATAAAGACATACTTTGTGATTTTAAGGTATTTAGTTACGATAGTTCATACTTCAAAATATGTAGTGTAATGTTGTGAATTGAATTGGGGAGCTATTGCGTAGATTGAAAAACATTAGGTGGTTCTGGTGTAGGTAGCTGCATGACTTGTGATGTTTTCTGTCTGACATTTCAGCTTTAAAGCGTTGAACCATGTAGGTGAGATGGGTTAGTGTTTGCCTGACCAGCTGGGCTCTTCTTCATTTGGACACTTTAAGAATATAAAGTGGTGTGGTTCTAGCAGGTCAGAATAAGTAAGTGTGTAATTTAGAATTTGGTTTATATGGTTTCATATTTCACAAGACAACTTATTCTTAGACCACTTAGACTGACAAAGGAATACAGATTCAGAGACATATAAATTAAATAACACATTTTAAAAGCCAAGCTCACTTGATCATGGATTGAATTATTGTAACAAGAGCTGTGATTGGACTGTAACAATGCTGTAAATGATTATGTTAACAATTTCATTATTACCTTTAAAATTGTTAAAGCAGCATATCCTCTTTATGCAATTGTGAGCTCATTGTGGAAATTAGAGATGCACCGATCCAGCTTTTTGACTACCGATACCG
>JAPMNZ010905298.1:0-11947 GCA_029875035.1 Pomatoschistus microps
TCCACCCAGAAAGGCCCTGGTCCGACCGGGATTCGAACCCAGGACCTTCTTGCTAAGAGGCGAGAGTGCTATCCACTCAGCCACCGTGCCGCCTATCTGCCGGTATCTGTTTTCTTTGCATCTATGTATAGCTTCATAATATGCTCATTATAGTTAGACATACTGCATTGTATCGATTCTATATTCAGCTAAAACTTCTTATATCCCAGTGCGTGTCTTTATCTGCCTTTTGGACAGGTCGGAAAGTCTGAGTCAGCAGTAAAAACCTGGTCCTCTTCAGTATCTGGGATATTCTCTGTGCGCTGGACTGTGATAAATGACCTGGGATCATATCAGTGAGCTCCAGTGAAAAACAATAATCTACTGTAAATCATTTTAACCACCACTATCTTTTTACTGCAGCTATTTGTCAAATCGGCAACGACCAATATCAACATTCAAATCTGATTTGAATAAGTTTCAAAATTGTGTGCTGAATTCTGCAGGGATGGAAACAAAGACAGTGGCGGCTACAGTTGATGTGAGCCGTGTCTCATGATAGAATGCTATAAGGAAAAGTGCACTGCTTCACACTGCCTACCTGACCTCACATGGCATGCATCTGAGCAATAATGTGCAATAATGCCAGAATGTGCAATATGGGATCAAATGTCTCCACTGTCACTTTGGACACTGATTTATTTCAGTGGGTTCAAATATTCACAGTGATGATACAACTAATGGCTTTTACATTACCCATTATTCTAGACTTGTTTCTTGAGCTAACAATAGAGATTTTATTTAGTTTTTTTAAGTATAGATATATAGAGATATGCTGTACTATTTACTTATGTTATATCTTCCTGAAAATATGAGACAGGCTTCTTCTCTGAAAATGTTCGAATCCAGGTTACAAACAGTTCTGTGCCTTGTGTGAATGTTTCTATTCTTTGTTCAGCTTTTTAAATTTCCTTTTGTATGAACTGTGCTATTCAAAAAAACCTTGCCTTGCCACGTGATTTTTTTGAATGTAAAAACCTTTGGGAACATTGGTCTAGTCCTCCTCCTTATAAACGATGGTAACAGCAGCTGTATGTTGCACTGGGCCTATAGCAGAGCCGAGCGGTGACTTTGAGAGTGTCCCTCCGTACCATCATTACCAACACTACAGATGGTGCTGGTTTTGCATGGCTACAGCGAGGCAGGAGGGGCCGGCCGCTCACCGAGAAGAGATGCTTTTGAGCCACAGAGAATTGAAATGTGGAGATGACAACAAAATGATATTCCCCTCCCAAGAGCCTGGAGTGCCTCTCATGTTTGTCTTCATCCGACATCAATGCATTGCTTATTGTGTTGTGCTGCGACGGCCACAACATGTCTGTTGTACATCCCAATATAACAACACATCTGAGATTGGCTCCTACAACTACTGTATTTGTGATTTCTGTAACGTGTTATTTGGCGTCTTCTGTATACATTTTAATCAGTGATTTCCAAACCAGAGGTTTGCAGGCACCTATATCTGATGGTATAGAAGTTGTGTTTTTATGTATTTCACATCCTGGGGATTGCGGCGAAAGAATGCAAACATGTTCCAAAACTTTGTCCCATGTTGTGTTTACATAGGAAATAATGGGACCTAATATTGACCCCTGTGGCACACCTCAAGTGACAGTCAAATAACCGGAGTGTATGTAGATTTTTTTTCTTTTTCTTAAACAAATACAAGTTACAGTAATTAAAGTGGGACCACATACAGGTGTCATACACTTTGTTTCTTTATTAAACTAAATATAGAGATTTACTTGTATTTTTTATTTTCAATGTATGGAGTGCTATAATTAATATTCACTTATCTTGTGTTGTGTGCTCCTCATTCCTACTGTCGTTTAACTTGTAATACAACACTGACTTGATCTTAATCATAACCCCTCTGTGTTGAGATCATAAAACAAAAAAAGTAACCCTCTACTTCAAATGATCCAATAGAATAGCGTACCATGTGAACAGTGCATCAGAAATCAAAAGCACAATACATTTCCAGAATCATCCTACAAATCTAAAGCATGGCACGGTTTGTGAGCATGTTGACTGTAAGAGCATTACACAAGTGATTAATGAGGCCTAGAAGCTTTAATGGGTTGAAATGCCCTCACGGAGATTGATCAGATCAGACCTACAACCTCGCCGAAGCATTTACCAAGCTGGCGTTTCACATCATATTTATTTTGTGTTGTGCCAAAACCCATTGCGCTTTACGCCTCTGCACCCGGCACGCTCCACACATCACAAAGTTTGGCCCTTTTAACATCACGGTCCTTTGAGAAGAAGGTGAAAAAACTAAAATAAAGTAACATCCACGAATAGAAAAGCCTCGGGTTATGCCACAGTGGATTAGATTTTCCCTGGAGTCAAGGTCTGTTTGTCTTTCCCGTATGTAGCTAAGACACTACTACCACTGGGATCAATGAGGATAGACGGATTATATTTCACTGCCCCAGGACTGATTTTTACCTCGTGCCAGTGATTAGATTACCATGAGATTACTATGCGATTAGCATGTTAAACCCTTGATCCAGTGATTGGCAGAATTGGCGATGCAGGAGGATGTAAGGACAGGGGATGATCCGGGACACAAGGCATTCATGGATATGGGTAAACTCCACAAAACTCCACACAAGTGTAGAATTGCACTGAAGTAGGAACTTAGATTATGGCAGCATTATACGATACTTCATTTAACAGCTTTTGATCACCAGTCTATAGTTTCAATTGACTACACCTGCAATGTATTCTGACGTTCAGCCTCCTTCTCCACAGACGGCACCTGTCACTGCCTGTTCTATCTCTGACCACTTGTGACGGATCCTGACCACAGCCGAGTGTGCACTGTAGCTGAGGGTCTGACCCACTTGTCAGACCTCTTGACAAGTTCTGCAGGCTGCCAATCGTTTCTTATACAAACCAGGAACAAAATGTGTTCTTTCAGATGACTTAGTGAATGGATATAAAGGATATAGAATTAATTCATTCTGCTTCATTCAACTGGAGATTTCTTCAACATAATTTACATCTTGTGTAAGTTGCCAAATGCTATAACATTAGTGCTATACTTTTTACTTCATTGATTACTGATATTCTGTATGGATCTTCACTCTTGTATTACCTTCTCTACTGTCTGTCCCATTTATCCCACTGATCCCCTGCTGCTGCCCGGCCTCTAGCTGTCTCCTGGTCAAATCAGAGGGGACATGCTCGGTATACCACGATATTGCCTCTGCTTCCCTTGCACCATTCTGCAATGCAAATATTCGCCTGCATTCCCCAGTTGCATGGTATCACCGCCTCTGCAGCGGCTCCTGACTAATATCTCATGGGTGCATACCAATTATCATGTGCACGCAATAATTTAGATTTGATTAGTTTCCCCATCAACTCTGTGTGGTGTGAATAACATCAGCTAATAATATGTTTTAGTGTCTATTTTACAGTGTCACATTTGTAATGCCTAAAATGATCTCAGTAGAGATAATTCTTATGTAAAATATACTGAATTTATTTTTATGATTCTTTGGGGAGATGAAAGTTCCTCATTGCAACCAAAAACGGATTGTCACTCACTTTCAAGAGCTCTGAGTGGGTTTTGACATTTATTGACATCGTCCACTTGAAGCGAAGTAGAGCTCTGTTAAAAACTTGAGCAGCACCATCAAATCATTTTTGTGAGTTTATTTTTTTATTTAATTCATTACAAATTCAGATTATGTGCAGACTGAAAATGTAGTTGATGTGCTTGTTGCCTCGGACATGTGTGTGTTTGAGTCCAACACCTTTTTTTAAAACAAACAAAAATAATAATAATATGTATATTAAGTAAGTAAGTAATCTTTATTTTGTATACTGCCTTTCACAGACCAATTGTCCTCTCACTCCACACAGAGATGGGAGCGGGGTCGCTAGTACAGGAGAATCATGCCAGACCTATTGTACATGTTTTTAGTGGTAGGGGAAAACCGGAACACCCGGAGGAAACCTACGCAGACACGGGGAGAACATGCAAACTCCACTCAGAAAGGCCCTGTTCCGACCAGGATTCGAACCCAGCACCTTCTTGCTGAGAAGCGAGAGTGCTATCCACCGTGCCGCCCTTGAACAAACAAGAAAAACTAAGCCACATGATTAGCATATGTCAAAGTCGTGCTTAAGTAAGAATACATTTTTTATAATAATAATAATATTTTTTGTCTTAAATATATGTATTGTATTGTTAATTAAACCAAGAGGGTTAAACAATGAAATATGATATTTTGGCTTAAAAATAAACTCACAGACCTCACAGTTGCCTCTGGCCATCCTTCCTTCGTGAAAAAAAAAAAAATAAACCTGCAAATAGGCCATAAGAGTAAAGTTAGAATTGGTTCGCAAATAAAAACTAAAACATCAATGCATTGTTCTGTCAACTCTGTGATGCAGGTGCTCCTCTTGTGTCCGACACGAGCTGTGACAAGCCCATAGTAATTAGTGTCCGAGCTGCTGCGTATCCACCCACCTGCGTTGGCAATCTTCTTCCATCTTCCATCTTTGCTTTCGCTCCTTGTGGTTTTCTTCTCCCAGTTACCCTCAGGACAACAGACTCATTCTGCTTTTTTCGCGCGATGACACACGGAATAAGTTGTTTTGAGGCCAATCTTTGTCAGTAACAAGAAAGTAAAGATGCCCGCTCGACTCTGTGTCTTGGCACCCGGGCAGTCGCCAAAAACAAGAGCGGAGGGGGAGTCTGGGGGAGTCTGGGGGAGTCTGTGGCACAGAGGGGGTGATTCATCGCAATCTGCCGCCACGCTACATATGCCCAAAAGCAGGAGTCTCGGGCAAAACTTAATAAAGCCGGTTGGCGTGAAGTGTTATTACTCAGCAGTGAAATGCCAAGAGAGATCTGGGGTCCCACAGGGGAACTGGGGCGCTTCTGAGTCAGGTCTTCCATTAAAGGCACTCCACTTTGTTCTGTAGGTTTTATCTTGTGTGAAATGCCAACACCACCGCCGGGGTATCTTAGGACACTGAGCTATCGTGTTCGCTTTTAGTTTTAATTACATAATAAATATCAGACTGTATGGATTTTTAGAGCTTGCGGCAGCTTTGGGAACAAAAGGTGTGCTTAAAATTCTACTTTTAAGGAAAGTTGAGAAGTAATTCAAATGTCGCAAGAGTTCTTTTTATTGGTTTCCAGGTGTGCGATCAATCAATTTTCCAAGTACTTTAAAAATGCCTGAAATGATGACCTCTATTAAAATCAAATGTATTGTTCTATTAGCCAGTGAGATTTATGGATGAGATAAGTTTTGTATTCTGAGAATATGGGTCTCTGATAATGGCAGCACAACAACGTTTCTGAAAGAGGCTGAGATTTTTGACAATTTCCGCTAGAATTGTATCTGTAGGTTGTTGAGGTTGTAGTCTTTATTATTATGCACCATGAGTGTCACTTTGATTGTCCAAATATTCATGAATATCTACTACAATCACACTCATTTGGTAGAGCATTGGCCTTTGAGCCTGAAGATGGTGGATTCGATCCTCCCACAAAACCATCTCCACTGATGTCTGCTGTCGTTGTGTCCTTGGGCAAGACACTAAACCCACTTTGCTTGCTATCAGAGACAAAGCAGCCATCCTCCTGTGGACTCAGCAACTGCAGGAGGATCAGTGAGGGGCTGGTGCTCTGTGATTGGGTGAAGCTCTGATTGCCAGCCACACAACCTAGAAATGGATGGATCTACTTCAATGTGCAATGCCTTGAACATTTGCTGTAAACATTCTGATAGATATGTGTCAGTGTGTCTGTTCTTCTTCAAGTTTTTATCTCAAATGGGAAGACTATCTTTACAGCCAGTTACAGCACTCAGGTAAAGCTCAGGCCGAGATACATCGTCTGCAGGGGTTGAAGAGAGTCGGACATAATAAATTGGATTGGTGTTTTTCGACACACAAACAGTTGGGTGTCGTGTTTGGGACTGTTGGGACGAATTCAGAATGCAAAGTCTGTCTGTCTGTTTGGTGTATCTGGGCCCTAAAGAAAGAATATTATGACGTGATAAGGGACTGATTGGGAGGCCGTGTGACTGTATGCGTACAACAAAAGAAGTACGCTTTTGATAGGCCAATATGATCCAACCGTAAAGCAAAATAACACCTACTTTTCAGTAAATCAATACTGGTATCTGAAGATAATTGATTTGAATACTTTATTTTGAGCCATTAAAAAACTTCACACTTTCCATACAGAACGCACTGTACCCACACACATGGGCAAACATTACTTTAAATTCAACCCCCGAAAGCAAACGTCTTTTCCGCGCACCTCTCGCGTAGCAAACACAAGGATTTCAACACCGAATTTTGTGTGAAAGCATCAAGAAAAACAAAGGGAGCGGCAGACAGCTGGCTCTTTCTAGTTGTTCCAGTCATGTAAAAGCTTTGGTTTCACGAACTTCAGAGGAGCTTACTGGCAGCACTTTCTCCTCTGCTTTTTACTCTGAGCACAAACCAGGGACATGTGTTGGTGCGACCCAGACATGCACGCCTCGGCCTTGTGCTGTCTGCTGAGGCATCGCGGCGTCTGTACCAGCGATTAACCTGCGATCGGCTCACGTAAACGACACACACTTTTACCGTAATGGCTTCAAGGCTGCTGCTGGTGATGGTGATGATGATGATGCACTTTTGTTAAGTCGTGTTTAAAACCAGGGAATTTAAAGTAAGTCGGAGCTTTTAGAAGTGGTTGGAGTAATGCATATTTACAGAAGCCTTCATGTCGAAAATTAGACTCAAGAGCATGAAATGGAACCAAGGCTCAGGCAGAATACTGAGCATGAACTAGTAAGCTTTGGAGTGCGAACTGTAAAAATATGTGTTTCTTAAAGGTACAAGTCGGTCTAACTTGTCTAGTGCCTTGTTTGGAATTGTATGAAATTAAAGTTGAACTAAAGGGCATATATTTTGAGAAATAGTATTTTGGTATTCTTTTTTTCCATATTACAACATTGTTTCTTTTTGAAAAACAGCCTCCACTCACACTAAAATCAGGAACTTCTAGCACAAACATGTTACCAAACAACCCTTTCTATTTATAATCTCCTATCTCAGTCTCAGTTCTGAAATAGTATGATGTTATTGTACATCCAAGAAATCACACACAGCGGTCACCTGCCTTTTAAAACAAAAGTGTGTGTTGAGCTTTGGCAATTTCTCAGGTGAGTGGATGTTGTGTACAGTCTCATGGCTGTATTTGCAGCAACAGACAAATTCAACTCCTCCCTCTAGTGATAGCACTGGGAGTTACAGACAAAAAGCATTATATACACTTCATACTCCACCCATCCAATTTCTTACGCTTTACCCATTGCCGGACCATGGGGGCATTTTTTTCACACTCTAAAAAGTGAAGTTTCAAAGAAAATCATCCCATTGACACTTTTATTGGTAAAAAAGAATGCACTATATTTATTCTTTAACCCTAAATCAGTTATTTGTTTCACTATTAAACTGTCAATGGTGATTTAAAAGCATTTGCGTCTCACACTGTACCTCCAGGGCCTCCCCATCACTCCCCCTTTAGTCTTCCCCATCACTCCTCCTTTAGTCTTCCAGGTGCTGATCAATTTAGCAGCTCCGTATGAAATTTAATTTTGGGCCAAGTTATACATCTCACTTCAAACAAACCGATCTTGGCATATTCATTCTAAGGTAAATTTGATTACATACAAATTGCAGACAAGGCAAAAAGTCTCCCTGGGCCAAACCAGAAAAGTATTTTGCATCTTGTTGTTTGCATGTGGCTCAAAAAATCAAGCAGAGATTAAAAGATTGAGTGTATGATTAGGTTGGAAACAATCTTATACAAACATGTTCTTTTCACTTTATAATAATTACCTTACAATATGAAACCGTCTTTTTTTTGTTTCAACATTTTTCTCATGACTTGCTGTTTGCCTAGGTGTGAGTAAGTGCAAATTGTCCAATATTTGATGTGCCAGCAGAGTATGGCTGTAGCTCTTTGGGGAAATGTCCCTGCAAACAGTAATGCAGTGTCATATAGGAGTTTATGGGGGTCTATTTGCACAGAAGATGCAGCAGAAGCAGCAGAGGCAGCAGCAGAAGCAGCAGAAGCAGCAGAAGCAGCAGAAGCAGCAGCAGAAGCAGCAGCAGCAGCAGCAGCAGCAGCAGCAGCAGCAGCAGCGGAGAGGGAGAGTGTAGCCCAAAGGGAGGCATGCAGACTGTGGCTCTTCTCGCCTCATCACCCCCTCCATCTCTCTGGAAAAAAGCACCATTTCTGAGACCCGACAGTGCCAAGAACACAGATGTTAAACAGTCTGGGCGTTGGTAAAACATGTCCCTGAAATCAGGTGCAAATGGATGTGAATCACAATCTGCCATTCTCCTCCTCCGTGTGGCTTGAGCTGTGAAGCCATCTGACAGCACTGACTGGATGATGTCGCCATATTACTGCTCCAAATAATTCTTACAACAAATTATTTTCTATTCCATCGTCAATTCAGTGGACTTTGCTTTTTCTTCATCTACTTCGCACTGTGGAATTTTACAGTAAAAGACTAGAGGAGATTCCAGATATCTCCCTTTGCAACAAGGCATTCTGTGTTTGTGTGCGAGCTATAAGTGTCAACCCAATTATGTTTTATGATGAGTTGATAATAGTTAATTCTCTATTGTCAAGATTCAAGATTTATATATCATGGACTATGTCCTGGAGTCATAGGCTTCTACATTAGAACACTGCAAAAAATGATGAAATATGAGGTATTAAATGCTTAAATCAAGTTAAGGCTGGACTAACTCACTTTGTGATTTCGAAGCAGCAGTTTCATATATAAGCGCTGGCCTCTCTTTTTTCTCTTCTTATGAAGCTTTCGCCCACCCCCCCCTTTCGACTCAAACGCGTGCTCATGTGCTGTTGTATATGAAGCTTGTGTCTCACAGTATGGATCGCACATTTGCACGTGGATGGTGTGACCATAGAATGATGGAACCGGGAAGTGCGGAGAGGACGAGACTTTCTTTTAGACGGCTGTTTCGCTGAGTAAGCAGTAACCGGTAACGAAGACACGGGAAGTTTCAGGTTAGCCTCCGCCATGATGCTCATACTTCAGCTTTCTGTGCTAACAAAATTCTATTCTGTGTTGCACAAAAACAGTACAAACCTGTGCTCCTTATTCTTCAAAAGGACGTATATGAATGTGTGTGCATGGATATGGATTGAATTATTGTAATGAGTACAAAAATAAAGTGAGGTAGTCCAGTTTAAAGGTCGAGGTTTTTATCCTGATTTGAGGACATTCTGACAATGGGAAAAGCCATTTAGTCATATTTCAAGAACTTTTGCATTTTTCTCTCATTCCAAGGGAGACATTTCTTGTATCTTTTTAAAACATAATAATTTTGCTTGACCCATATGTTGTTTTAAGGCAGTCGAAATGCACTAAAAACTGGATACATTTTGCCATTCGAGCAATTTGGCAAAATGTATGAACTTGCCTAAGTATTTGGGTGACCTCTGAACCATGGTTTTCCATGGACATTGGGTATCTGTAATATTTACCCCATTTGTTTGAGTTTAATCAAGTTAGAGCAGAAAACATAAATATTTTCAATCTAACGAACATTTCCCACTTTGTTTTCCTCTGGTCTGTCTTGAGACTTGCCAAACCCATTATTCGTCCTTTGCATTGTGTGCTGTACTTTGCATTCACCGAGGCCTCCGAGTGGAAGATTTATTCAAACCACCTATAATTCAAGAGGCGCATGATTGTTGTGTTACTGTTTGATGACAAACTGGAGTGGAATTGATGGCAAACAAAAAGATCAATCTCCGTGGATAGTTGTGAGGGCCTTGTTACCGCTGGGTTTGCAGAGCTGTCTTAAGCACTTCTCACCGTTGTGCTGAACGTACAGGTGTGTGGCAGCCTGTCCTGTCACTCCACGTCCAGAGGCTAATTCACTACGACACGCTCTGTCCATGTGTGCAGCCGCTGTTTATCTAGAAAGCACCCAATTCTGCTCAAACTATTCTACAAGTCACGTTATACAAGATGAAAGAGGAAGCTAGAAATGGATTACAACAAGAATAGGTTGTATTGTGTAGTGAGATGTAGACCATGTAGACCAGAGGTGTCAAACTCATTTTGGTCAGAGGCCGAAAAAAAAAAAAAAAAGAAACTGGTCTGGGACGAAAGAACAGAAGGGATTTTCTTTTCTTATAATTGATTTTTACATTATGAATATATTCTGACATTACTTTTATGTGACATGAGTTTCTATAATATTGTATGCTTAAGATTAAACCAAAACTGGACCAAGTATAAAGGTGAACACATTGCTGATATTTAACTTCTTCATCAATGATGTGTTGGTAACATTTTTAAGGATAAAATAAATGTGGTTGTTTTCCTGGGAAAATAGATGATGTATAGCATGCCTCCGTAGCCCATCAAGCAAGCACCAATGCTTCAAGTTGATAATAATAAAAATTGATAATATTTTTAGGGGCAACTAATGATGGTTTTGCGGGTCGGATTTCACTCAAGGCCTGAGTTTGAAATGCTTGTTATAAATATTAGGAAGTAATAAAAAAAAACCATACTCTGTGCCTTTACCCTTCTCGAACCCGGGGCTTGGTGTGAAGCTGGTGTGTTGAGAAACTGAGAAATACAAAACCACTTTTCACCACACAGAGCTCAAGATCTTGTCGCCTGTGAGAGGAATGACAAACACAGTTTTACACATTTGAAGAATAGCTATAGAGTAATCTAAATATATGTGAATGTTCTCACAAACAGACAACAAAGCTTTTTTAATGTTTGTTACTATAAAAGACAGTTCATACCTAGAGAGTAGAGCGTCTGTTGAGTCTCCAGCCGTCTCTATCTGTCTGTCCTCACGCACTCACGCACAAATCCAACTTTGCTTCATATCAAAAGTGATCAGGGGAAAAAAGGAACATTGTCTGTTTGCTGTAGCAGAACCAGAGCTGGAAAAAATCCATGTGTGTGAACAATTTATTTATCTTGATTTACCCAGGGAGGCCTCAATGAAGGCACCAAACTCTATTTCATGAGCTCTGTGCGCACAAAAAACAACAATAGACCAATACACACGCACAGCAGCAATGACACTGTTAAAAACATGCACAAAAACATGTTCATGAAACCAAATCATATTCAGTTTCTGTGCGAACAGTTTTTTAAGGCAAATGATTTTGGGATCTGCGAGTGACTGAGAACTTTGGATCTTTTTTACACAAAAGTTTTGAGAGGAGTCATTAATGCCCAACAACTGTGTGAGCCACTGACATAAAGGCACCCAGGGACCTGCTGGAGTGGACTTGTGTGGGCTGAGTCAAAATCCAACCAGGAACTGTATGTAAAGTTTTTCTACCACAATGACTGAACATACTATTGAAACAAAACTTAACTTCTAAATTCTGAGGACTGGATCTATATATATAAAAGTATGGTATTGAACTTTTCCATCTCCATGGCGACAGCAGATGTTGCCTTCATAAAGGAAAAGTGACCAGTCAGATGCGTGAAGAGAGGATCACTCACAGTCAGAATGCCATTTGTGCCATTGTTTCTTAAGCTTTCTCTAAGTTTGTGGAATAAAAAAGAGACGCTCATAAAAGTGCATTTTTAAATCTTAATTTCAGATTCTCACTTTCCTATGTTTCCTACAACACTAGACTTAAATGTGATCGCTTTGTGTGATTTTTATTGATTGTAAAAAGTTGGGCGTCTCTGCTCAGACTGCAGCCCTCACGACCCGACAATGGTTGAAGCAGAATAAAATGGATGGAAGGACCGTGAAGACCCTAAAGCCGCGTTCAGACCGAAAACGGTGAAACGCTGAATCCCCGCTCTCCAGACGCGCATTCTCTAGTTTTCAGACGCAGAGGACT
>JAPMNZ010905353.1:0-11071 GCA_029875035.1 Pomatoschistus microps
AGTATAGATTACGAACAGAATTATATCACTGTAACTTTTCTATCCAGCTTTACAAGGCCCTAACCCTAACACTAACCCTTACCCTAACACTAACCTACTCATTCTCTTTAATCTTATCAGAAAATGTGCAATTTTGAGTAATCTGAGAGTGTTTTTGTGTCTATTAACCCTTACAGCAGTAACATTAACATCGACAGCTGACTGCAAAGAGGTGATTACCAAAACTACATGTAAAAGAAATCCACTAGATGAGAATAAATATGCATTTACTCCTCAATACTAAAAACATCAGGGACAAAGCATGAGTAAAATGTGTCCAAAGGAAACAACAAAATGCTCATAATGTACTTGAAATAGTCTGCATTTATCTTAATTCGAGTGTTTTTTGACTGGTTTGAAACAAGATTTGGCCAAGCAAAAAGGTTTGTTTTCAAAAGAGACGTGAAAATTCTCTCTTGGAATGAGAAATAAATTGCAACTGCTCTTGAAATAAGACTATGCTGCTTATCTCAAAACTATCTCAAATCAAATAACATTCAATCACTTTACAATTGATAGATTTTTGCTTTGCAGCTTGAAATGATTTGATTTCCTGGCACCTGGCTATACTTGCAACCTAAGTTATACCATTATAGCAAGATACATATATAAAAATCCAATATCCTGTAAGTGAGACATCAAAACTACACATTGATTCAATATATGGGACATCAGGGATATAATTGCACAGGATGTACTAATATGGGCACATAATTTCCTTGGCCTGCACCACACTACTTGGCACAGGGCTCCAACTTGCCTGGAGCAAGATGGCGACCCCAACCAGCTTCTAATGATGGTCTGCAAGTGTGTTTCCCTCCTCTCCGGTTAAGAGCAGCACCTATAAAACCTTATTACGTTGCTGCCGTAATCGCGTTAAGGGAAGTACTCGGTGAACTGACAGAAGCCGAGTGTCTTGTAAACCCTTTGGGGAACTTTCTAATTAAAACACTCACTCCTTAAGTCCAATAAACACTAAGGATTTCGAGCTTTTCCTAAACATGACATATTTTCTCCAAACCCGAGGCAGTGTGAACGATGCCAGAAGCCGGGAGTCCAGCGTGCGGAATGCCGTTCAGGATGGTTTTAATAGTTTTCCATGTTGAATTGTTTTTCCAAGCTACTGTTAAATGGGAAGGTGTGAGAGCTGGAGGAGAGGGCTTCCCTGTGCTGTTGGCAAGCTGCACCACCACCATATGTGATGGCCTGATGCGAAAACCTGGCCAACCCTACATTTCTGATGAGTGGTGTCATCATCAGTAAACCCAGGGAGTGGCGGTGGGGGAAACAGGTGGAGACCATATGCACTTGAACCATACGAGGTTTTTGTCTAATACTAGAAATGTTGTGATAAATGAAATGCATTTTGATATATTTTTTCATAATTTTTATATGTGGTGCGTGCCTATAAAAAGTTAATCATTACTTGCAAGGACAACATTGTTATACTAAAAGCCTAGATAGTGGCAGTAGTATTATCATATTTCGAGATAAAATGTTATACAACATAAAACAAAAGAGAAATAGCTCAGGCATATAGTGAATGACATTTCTAAGAATTATTTTGAATAAATGTTGTCCAAGTGTTAGTGTTCCCAGGGACGATCAAACACAACTTGACACCTGATTTTAAAACAGTAAAAAAAAAAGTGAAATAACATTTTAATTATTGTTTTCAAAAAAATCCAAATTGGTCGTTCCACAATTTGAATTTGATTATTTGGATGGGACAGAGTGTATTAATGATCAGCAGCAGTTGTAACAGAATTCCATCTGTAGTCCCACACTCACAAACATTCACCTATTGTTGTTTTTAGTGGTAGGGGAAACTGGAGCAACTGGAGGAAACCCCTACGCAGACACAGGGAGAACATGCAAACTCAGAAAGTCCCCATATGGAGGTGAAATCGAACCCAGGACTTGCTTGCTGTGTACAAGTACAAGTGCTAACTTCTAATTATTAGTCGTAGAATACTGCTATACCAGTATTTGTTTACTGGCATACAGAGAAATACAACATATATGATGATAATACACATCTTGTTGTACTTGGGTAACTTAACATTATTTTACAATTCCTTTGCAATTCCCACTTGATTTTCCAAGGCTGAATTCTGATTCTTCTAACCAACTTCCCACATATAGCTACACAAAAGATAATAATCCATGAGAAAGTCGTTTGCTTTCATGTGTTGAGTGTGAATGACGTCTTGTTTGCCTACATAGATCGGAATGCAAAGTGTGTAATAAGTGATATTGGTTGTGCCCATGCCTGCTCAGCACGTAGGTAACCCTCCCACCACTCCATTCACACTATAGGCTGTTACTATTTATTGTATATTGTTGACGGTGGTTCCCCAGGAAACGCAGTAAACAGGGTCTAAATATGTTTTACTGCATAGCCTGCAAAAGTGAAGCCGATAACGGTCGTAAATTACTGACATTTACTTGCTAATTGTGCCAGGGAGACTAGATTATAGGGCAGTTTATTCCATTACATGCTGTGATTACACACCTCTATTCACACACTCGTTTTCACATGTAGAATATACCCATACAAAAGCATTTCTGCAGTCTCCGGGCCAATATATTACTCAAACATCAGTTACAAATAAATATAGAAACAATAGGACAAGCTTACAGGCTTTTTCCAAAATACATTGCTATATACGAGCAGTATTTGAAATGAGGTAATGTGTTTTCTTACTAAACTCCACTGCTGTTGTTACTACCGTCTGTTTGTTCATTTGTTTTGCTATTGTACTGAAGAATGCACTTTGTGAGATTTATAAATGCACTGTTGGTGATGCCGTTTTGCAGCTTTAACTTTGCACCCTTATTAAAGCCTTAACTTTATTTCAGGCAAACAAGATAAGTGCTCTCCAAAGTCTCTTTGCAGAATGCTATTGTGCTGAAGAAATGTGGCAGAGAGCTACTTTTTTTTAGTGGTTTCAAGAAATGTAGTCGATAAAGCAGTGATGCATGTAAGATCAAATGCAGTATCTATTTTAGAAGGGAACAGTTTTGGACATTTAATTATTAATACAATTTACTGTCACCACAACATATACATTTACAAATGGTTATAACGTATAGGGCTACATATATATTATTTACAATTACCCTAGTGATAAGCATGTAATAAACTTAAGCATAAGGTTCTAAAATCAGTCCGGAAGGCTGAAAAAAGATAGAGATGCACTGGTAACTCCTGCTTAGTAAGATGGAAAGTTTAGAACAGAACTAATAAATATCTATATTCTGTTCATGTTATATACCAACTAAATGTAAAGGAGCTTTTGCGTGTTTCCTATAGCCCATGCAGGAGGGTGTGTGAACAGGGTCTGGACAGAGTGGAGGCACGGTGGCACCTTCACAGCAAGAATTTCCTGGATTTGATTCCTCCAGACGGGGCCTCTCTGTGTGGAGTTTGCATGTTCTTGCCGTGTCTGTGTAGGTTTCCCCTATCACCAAATCATGTACATAAGCTCGTACATGCGCCTCCAGTATGGCAACACCCCTCCCATCACTGTGTGGAGTGAGAGGAGAAAATAAAAGTTTACTTACAACTACTTACAACTATTTACTTTTATGAACATTTAAGAACATTGATTAACCCATAATCCAATAGAGCAATTACTTTATGTTCTTTATTATTGTATTTAAGTCAGTTGAGATTACTGCTGCCTTTAGTCTAAACAAAAATACATTGATTTGATTTCACATTACTTTAGTAAATCCTACCTTCATACATTTGCTGGTCACAATTCTTCAACATTTCATTCTAGACAAGGCAAGGCAAGGCAAAGCCAGTTTATTTCTATAGCAAGTTTGTGAAGCTGAAATTTCCCCACTGTGAACGAATAAAAGATATCTTAATCTTAAATTCATACACAGGCAACTCAAAACGCAACCAAATATTCACAAAATGAGTCAAAAACGTAAAGGAGCAACCAATCATCAAGACAAGGCAGTGCGCAAGAAATGCAGATCCAAGCCACATTGCAGTTCAACATGGTCTTAAATCTGGTCTTACTTTTCCTCCCTGCAGAGATAGTTCTGCACAGCGCAGCCTGCCCACGCACCAGGCACAGGGCATGCTGCAGTCTCTACCTGCTTCACCCTCCGCTCGCCTCTCGTCACTCACGGAGCCGCGGCCCAATCAGAGCGCGCAGGGGGACGAGGCTCCTCCCCTGTGTATAATTGAACTTTCTTTAGTTTCTCCAGCGGAGCCCTCACGCAGTATAGTCCGGACCGCGCAGGGATTAAAAACACAACAAGCGGGGCCATGTTTTGGAGGAGACTAAGCGCGTGTGTGACTCTGTGTCTGTGGATTATTACCACGTTATCAGCGCCGAAAAGTGTGCATGCAAGGAATCAGGACGAGTCTTTCTTCACTGGCAGCATTTACCGAGCAAGATGCGCTTCGAGGTGCCTGAGTCTGCACATCACTCGCATCTCTGCCTTCTTCAAGCATTCCCAGGTACGAGACACCAGCGGAGACCCAGCCACCGACGCGCTCCTGCTCAGCTTAACTCCCAAAAATAACCACATGTTATTTCACACTCTTGTTATTTATTTACGCCCGCGTCTCGATGGTCGCTTTTATTTTGGAGCCTGGAGCGGCGCAGGTTCTGATATAATGCCACTCCAGCGCGTCCTCAGTCCGGGCAGGATTGTGGCACCAGTTGCCAACATGAAGACTTGAGTTGCTTGTAAAGTTGTCACATTCACCACGATGTACACTGTGCTACTGTTAATTCTCATAAACACGCTGCACCATTCTTGACTCCAGTCCTAATGGATGTCTTAGAGCTCAGAGCTGTGCCAGTTCCCATTCATTACTTTCTAATTAATGGAAAATGACTTGTTTTTTGGCTTACGCATGCCATAGGTCAGCTCATAGTATGCATTTTACACTTTATTGGTGTCTGGATCTTATTGTGGGCACTGGTTATGTTTTCTATTGAGGTCATAAATTAGTCTTACCCTTGCTTGATTGGCTGTGGGGCTTCAGAAGTTGTTTTTCATCCCTGACTGGGCACACTGTTCTCCTCCCAGGATTATGACTGCTCTCTGATCCCTGTCCCTTCTCATTAGCCACCTATCTGCTTCTGGTGACTGCCTCTATGCATTTGCATGTGTTTTGTTACTTTTGTGCTCATCCTAATGGTCCAAAAACATTGTCCAGTGAGGTAATATGTAAAGGTGTAATCAGCCCTGCTCAGGCAAATGAATGCATTGCCCTCTTCTTTGTCACAGATTAACTTAAGTTTGGGTTCACTTATTGATCTGTAGCAATGTTTTTCAAAGCAGGTCCATGGGGAGGCCTGGCCACTGGAGCTAATTCAAGCTGTTTAATAAAGGGATAAGTGACACATGGGGTGACGGATGAATGCAGTTTACAGGAACTCTGAGAGAACAGAGGAGCAGCCTAGCAGAGCATCCACAGATTGGAACAGTGTGTCTTGGCACGCTCCAGGCGCAGATAGTACAGCATGTGTTGGTGGTGGCCTGGAGTTGAAAGTTGAAGCATTAAATCAAGTCGGTAAAAAAGTCTTACCTCTAATGAACAACTAATAGTCTCCATAATTGAGTGCAGAGGCGCGGTGTCAGAGCCAGACGTGCTCAATAAGGAGCAGTGGGAGGTATTCGTCAAAAAGAAAAGTGTTTTTGCGGTTGGCGATAAGCATGAGGTTTGCATGACAGCCCCAAAATAGCAAATGTTGATAATGTGCAAGGACTGTCATGGCTTGGCGTTCTTAACAGGGCTTTCATGTGAGAATGGGGGGTCTGGTCAGCTGCATAAACATATGGCTGACCCAGCAAACCCCCCACCTCATACCACCACCTCTCCTTCCCCTCCTCTGCCACCGCCCAGCACTCCCCCCCCCTGGTCTTGCCAATAAATGCCAGCATCACACCTCAAAAGGCCCCTGCTGGATACATGCTGAGATTCCCCATTTTACTCCACACAGGGGTCACCTTCCTGCGAACTGCCTGCGCCCAATTGTGGTAACTGTGAAAAGCCGTAATGTAGTGTTGCCACAATACTGGAGCGTGCTCACTCAGCACTGCCCACAGGTGGATGGACTTCCTCTGGCAGATCTCATTACGTTATGCAGCCGCAAACAGCTCAGCAGTGATGGAGACGGCAGACCTCTTAATTCAACGCTGACATCCTTCAAGGGTCATTTAATATGAGATAGGGAAATCAAGACACACTATGGTTGCCATTTTATAGAAAGGGAAAGCCCCTCTTGGGAGTCCAGACTGCTGCTGTAGCGCATTTTATACTATCTACTTAATATCTTGTAATCAATATGGACACCTTTTGATTTTAGCCTGCCGTAATTTGTCTGCTAACACGTTTTACAGCTGTTTTTATATACGTCTGTCAACTGAATTCTCTCTTTTTTCACTTTTTAATTTCAAACTGCACATGTTTTGGAACACCCACACACTTCCTCCTCTGTTTTATGTGGCACAATATTGAGTACAAAGGAGAAGCTTTATTCTAATTGTCACAAATATAAATTAGACACAATGAAACCGTGCAGTTGCAGAGTTGGGAAAACCCACGGGTTGTCCTTTCCGTGTCAGATTTATTGCAAGTGTGGATTTATTGAAGTTATAGTATTTCCAAATGCAGATTTATTGACATTTGACTTCTCTTACATGGAACTTGTCAACTTTGTACCTACAATAGACAGAGAAGGGGGAACACCCAGGCCATAAATATTAGCCTCGGACACTTCAAATATTAAGAGTGAACTGGGAGCTCCGTGCAATAATGTACTCTGAAAGCTTCGGCCTTGTACTGGATTATTTATGTGTTGCTGCAATGAAGCCAAAAACAAGGTGTGTCCATGCCTTTACGCTTTTTATTACAACCAAGGCAATAAAAGCTATACATTTTACATGCGCCCATTCATTTCTAACATGTTCACTATTAACGTTGATGGCGAGGAAGAGAAAACATTGGAATGAAGTTTTTCCATTTCCCCTTTTTTCGGCCTTTGATATGACTTAACCTGTGGTGGAATCAGACCTGAAGCCAGAGGTAGTCTCGTGTGTGGGGTTTTTCATTAGTGAAGACAGCGGATGAATGGGCGGTCTATACAGGCCGGCCTCCCCACTCGGTAAATGCTTTTAAACCATGACAGTTATGTCTGTAAATCTCTGGCCCCCAATCCTGTTACACCCCTGGAGCTCACCTCATTTCACAAATTGCTTTTGGGGCCAAACTGGAGGTAACTTTTTATGTCAATGTTTTTAGATTTCTGAAACATGCCTCCGATGTTGTCATTGGAAGTGCTTTCAAAAGGTTAGCTCACTTTCCGACACGCTGTCAAATAATTTATATAGCATGCATTATTGATGAGATGGATGACCACAGACTTCATCTTGAGACACGTTATTTCAGTGCTACATAAGTGCCCATAAAGATCAGTTATTTTGGTGGTGCCTGCATAAGGACCCCCAGGGTGTCAGTGGACACAGAGACACCAGTCTGCCCTTTGAAGTCCAGTCCATCACCTTAGACAGGAACATGAAGGGTCATTGTAATTATTCACTCACGGATACTTTAGGACTGGAAGTGACGTTCATTGTCTGGAAATCTAGTCCATTATGAAATCTCAATCGGTATAGAGTCAGACGGACGGGTGTTTACTTTACTGGTGCTTTATTATATTTACTTTAAGGAACACATTTGGCTCCTACTGGTTCAATACAGCCATTATAATGAAAACCTTTTGTTGCCAGCAGTGTCCAGTGCATGAATCACTCTAAATTGGTGGCAGAAAGCTATTCCCATAAGAAATGCATAGGAACAAAAACTTGTTTCCTACAGTGGCTTACAAAATGACTAACACAACTTGAACTTTTGAACATAGATATTTTATGTTGGACTTCTATAAAGACCACTACAAAGTAACAGAAAAATGTGAAGTAGATGATATATGTTGTTGTTTTTATGCTACTATTTCTCCAAGTGCATTACATTGTCTTGTATCCTAATTATATCCTGCTTGTGTGTAATCTACTCTCTGTATAATGATCTGTTCTGTGATGGTCTCAAAGCTATGTTTATGGAGTATTATGCTATGAGGTGAGGCTGCTTTTCTTCCGCAGGGACGAAATTATTGTAAACATTAATTGGAAGATGGACGTAGCCGAATACCGGGCAATATGGAAGAAAATTGGCTAGAGTCAGCTCAAAGCACTTAATGTTGTGTTGCAGATTTACCTTCCAGCGGAACAATTACCTTAAATATAAAAGCGGAGCTACATAGGAATAGTAAAAAAACAAAAATATCCATGTGTTAGAAATGCTCATTCAAAGTCCAAACATAAATCCAATCTGTTTGAAAATCTGTGGCCTGAAAACTGCTGTTAACAAATGCTCTCCATCTAATCTGACAGAGGGCAAAACTGGGAAAACTCTAGATGTGCAAAGCTTGTTGAGTCATACGTGAAAAGTATTAACTTGTGTTGTATGAATACTTGTGGAGCACACAATAACACCTAAATAATCACTTAAAAATAGAACCAAACTAATCCAAGTAAAATAAGTAATAGGCCTAAGTAAAATTGCATGCACTAAAATCACTAAGAATATCAGTCACGGGGAAAGTCACATTCAAATGGCTTCATAAAGGCACAGGACAATGACGAGATACATTGTAATTGTATTAATATTGAGATTTTTACACCGTATCAATATCTATTCTTCTAGTCACAGCATACGTCCTTTTAGGATTGTCCTTGAATGCACCACTATGGCCAGCCAACAACAAACCTTATTTCATGGTCTGGATCGACAGCTGAAGAAACCAATAACAAACATAGGGGGTCTGCAGTTTTATCTGAAAAATGCTTGGTTTTCACAGAACCTGTAGTTTTATCGTATCGACAATGAGATACTGTATCTAGTAGGAATAACAAGATCTGAAATGTTATCCATATTGTTCAGTCCTTAAAAGTTACCTTTGCTAAATGTAAAGGTAAAGCTTGTGGCCAGCACATGTCCGCAGCGGGGGACAGCGAGAAGACTGTGGTCCTCGGTTGGAGACACGCTCACACAGAACTGTACAGACGCACATGCACAGAAACACTGGTGGGAGGGGCATGGGATGCGATATTAGTAAGCAACAATGTATAAATGCAATATACATCTATTTTTTCAATGTAATCACAAAAAAACAAGTATTGAATGACAAAGTATAGAGGATGTTATATCTTCCTACAGTATGTTTGTTCTAATGGGATCATTTGAAAACTTTGAGTGAGTGAGTAGGTTATAGAAAGAGAGATGCTTAGCAAGAGTATAGTTTATACTCTTACAATAGAAAAAGCATTACAATAATCACAGTCAATGAAGAGTTCAAATAACTTCATGCATGTGTTTTGCATTAATTGAACAACTATTTAATTAATGAAAGAAAAGCTTGTTCTACTGTATACCCAGGACATACTTCCAATACCATTTTTGCACATGTGTAGTTTATTTAATTTTCTTTTTACAAATGTGTCACCTACTTCTGTGATACTTTATACCTACATGTGTATTTCGTATGCACGACAGCTTGTGTTGCTCCGGTGAATTCTCGTGAGACAGGAGCCCCATAAGACTTGCATAATACAGGTTGAACTGCTCTCACTCTACCCAGATGCTCTTTTAAGCATCATTCACATTTTTGACAGAATATCACACTCGAAAGTTCCTTGATTTACAAATTACAGAAATATATAGTTTAAATGGGACATAGCCTAGAAATTCTATTTCTACGCTACTCTATTCTGTTCATGTTATAGTTTACCTCGTCATTTCCACACGCAATGCTGTTTTAGTGCGATTCATGTATGTTCGAGTTATTTACATCCTCATATACGCCGCCGCCATTGCTCTCTCCTCAGTCCTCTGACCTCTCCCCTCCCTCGGACTTTAATTATTTTCTTCGCCAATCTGCAACATGTAGATGATTCACAATATTGTCTGTGCTGAAGTGGAGCCTCAGATATGAGTTTTCCTAATGCTCCATCAACTGGTGGGGTAAACGGGCACATAAGAACCGACTGATTACTTTTGTAACATCTAAAGATAAAATCAGCGCCACATGGGTCAAAGATAATACTATAGATGTAATGTGGTGAGATGAAGAGGGACCCAAACATTCAGGAATGTCGAAAATAATGATTTATTTAGATAATAAACAAAAGTGCAAGGTAAAAACAAATTCAAAATCGAAAATGAACACCGGAACCAGGAATCCGAAAGATGAAGACAAACAAAGACAATGAACCAGCAATAAGGGGAGAAGAGCACAGGTACATAGAGACACAGAGAGACCCTGGTGAAATGCATTAGGGTGGGGCAGACAATTAACAGCAACAGGACAGGAAGTCAAAAAAAAAAAAAACTGAGAACAGAAGTTGAAATAAAACCACAGAGAACAGAAGTCAAAATCCAACCAACTACAAAACAACTAAAAATCCACACCATGACAATAGAGAACCGAATTGATTTTTTCCCCTTTAAAAGATAAAAGAAGAGACAGAAGCCCTTCCCACCTGCTCTTTCTTTTCCTATGACAACAGCAACAATGTCTCGGAGCTGAAGCCGTGTTTACATGACTCCGAATGGTGCGTTCACCTACCCTGTTTGATCTGAGGAGGGTATCTGGTGCACATTCACCCTGGAGTCCTTGACTTGAGCCCTGCTTCATGTTGGGGCTGCTGAAGAATGTCACGGTGAGTCGCTGGGATGAAGTCCTGACCTATAATTATTCCCTGTTGGTCCCTGACATGGGGAGGTCAGGCCTGGACAGCTGGGGCAACATCCTGCTGTGCCTCTCCGCTACATGAACGCTGTCACCGTGCAAAATTAGCTCCCCGGCCCGATCCGCTCCTGTCGCGGCTTGATTGATGGGTGACGAAAGGTGTCAGAAAAACACGACTGATGATTTCAAACGTGGCCGAGTGTTGTGACAATCTGTATGAATTATCCCCAGGCATCGGTTGTCACTGC
>JAPMNZ010905442.1:0-10410 GCA_029875035.1 Pomatoschistus microps
CTCTGAAAAAGGTTATCTAATGATATGGCAGAGAGAAAAGTGCAAAATGGAAGAGTACCCTGATGTTGCCAGGTCAAAAAGTGACTCACTTAATTTTAACTTTTGCATACAAGAAACAACAAAGACAACATTTAGTCTGATCTGGTGATATTTGTAAAAGTAAACATCTTGTAACAATTATAACATGCTCTATATATTAAAACCCCAGCTTTAAAGTTGTCATTGTTTTCCGTTCTAGTGCCCTCTTCGGTGATTAGCGGCTCTGGAGTTGTCAAGATTGTTGTACGTCAAACTGCAGGCAAGGATGGTGGGTCCGTGCCCACTCTGGCCGTGGCCCCTTCCCCCCGTGTCATCCCCCAGCCTGTACCGTATCCCAGTAGCACTCCTATAAGAAGCACTCCCATCGCCAGACACACCGCTCCCATTCAGATCGCCCACCGCACCCCGGGTCCTGCCACCGCCCACTACACCATAGCACCTCCTCCTAGAATCCCTAGTGCTGTCCCCAGTCAGTCCCAGCACCCTCGTCCTGTCCTGAAAGTAGTGCAACCTCCCCTCACATCTGCACCAGCCACACCGCAGCCAGGTGAGAGAAAGTGACTGCTGTTTTTGGCTCATATGTTTGTGAGTTTGTGCCTGCATGACAAGACTAGCATTGCTTTTTGATCCTCATCTCACACAAAGCACATGACATTATGCCGGGAAGAATCTACCTCAAAGCTGGGAGTAAACCTGTAACTGAGAGCATGTTCACATTTATTGGTGCCCAGTTTAAAGGAACTGAGTTTTCCTGAGGGGACAAGTGGACTACGATGTTTGGGCCAAGTTCACTGTGTTTGTGTTGATGCGTTTGGAAAGTGTAATAACGTAGCTATCAATTAGAAAAGGTGTGAATGAACCCTTTAAGGAGCTTTGTCACAACACTGTTCCCTCATCAAAAACAGAACTGAATTGTTTTTAGTTTCACCATCGCTAATATCAGGAAGTTATGGCACAAACGTGTAACTCTGCCTCTCTTAACCTGTAATAGTATGGTGTAATTGTATTTTGACATCACACTGAGCAGTTCTCTGCCTTTTAAAAACTAAAGTATTGCCCGTAAATTATTTTTGGCAATACTTTGGGATAGGGCAGGCCAATAGCATTATTTACCCTTGATACTTGTATCACAATATATTTTCTACTGAAGATATTATGCACATTCTAAAACATTAAATTACTTAGTAAATGGAATAATTATAAATATTTTCTGGCTAAAACTTATGTGTCTTATCTGACATCATATATTCCTCTTCTCGACCTAACCTGATTCCTTTTTTATAATATTGTTTTTATTTTGTCTAATACTTGCATAAAATGTTTACATATGTTTGTAACCTGATTCTCTTTGGGATCAGCTCCAGCCCAGGCAGTGCCCAAACCTGTGCCCAAGACTCCTGCACCCAAGACTCCTGCACCCAAGACTCCTGCACCACAACCAAGTGAAAAAAGCAGCAACAACAATCAAACTTCAAATCCACCCAAACTTAAACCTGTTGTTGCGACAAAGGCTCCACCACCGCTGCGGAAAGTGCCTCCTCCACTCCCTCGTTCTCCCTTCTACTTGGTATGCAGCTTTTCTTCATTGAAACTTCATCTTATTTTATGGGATTTCAATTTGATTTTTAATTTAACTTTTAACAGCCATCGCTAGCAGAAAGCCTGAAGCAGCAGCATGAGGGTAAACTTGACTTAATCCTGCAAGTGAATGAGCGGCGCTGCGGGGCAAAACCTGTGTATGGGCGAGAGGTGTTGGACTTTTTGACTTTTCTCTCGGGTCCCGCTGTCTCTCCGGCTCCTTTCGGCGCTCGGCCTCACTGGGGACGCTCAGGACACAGCAGCTGTCTCTACGCTCAAAGTAAAGACATGTGGTTCCAAAGTCCCGCTGTGCAAGAGGGAATTTACAGCATTGAAGATCGGCTCCAGCAGCTCAAGCATATAATTGACAGGTACTCGAAACGGGGATGTGCCATTGGTTGACTACAAGGACAAACTGGATGAAGATAGTAAAATGAAATGTCTCACTAAATACCTGACCTATGGCTTTCGAACCTAACATGTTAACTCATGCAGTCCAAAGAATAAGAATTGTATAAAATGTGTAAAATAATGATGTAACCAAATACTTTTCCCCCTGAGTACTAAAATTAAAGCTGGGATACCTTACTTTATAACCACAAAACTACTGTGTGTTTAATCGACGTCTGTCTAGTTACTTTCTCGAAAACTAGTTTCATATTTTTTGAAAGTGTATTTCTTGGCCGACTGTCATTTTTTAGACAGAAAAGTGAAAAAGAAAGGGTAACTATTACTTATCCCAAAGAGTCTAGGCTCCTTCTCACGTGTATGCAAAAGATGTTTTCTACTGAGATGAACTGAGCTTGCATCTTGTATTTGGATTTGGAACATTATACTCATCACTTTATGTTGGAAAAGCAACATTTATTATTAATATATATTTATATATAAATTGGGTACCTCAGCTTTATTACAAACTGTAACAAATGTTCAAGCTTGTTTTGCTTCTTGTAAACATATAAATGATGGAATCTTTCATAGGTTCACGTTCGTCATTCCTTCGGTGGAGTGTCCTCCCATCTCGATGCACTGCTGCCATCCTCCTCCATCTCAGACCCACAAACAAAGCGTTCTGGCCTCCGCACTCGCGGCTGAAGTGGCTCCACGCATCCGCAGCCTGCACCGTATCCAAGCCAACATGAGGACGCAGTTCCCAGATCTGAGACTCATACAATACGATTGCGGTAAGTAGTATTTGGGATGGGACAATCTCCTGAGAATATCTATCGTGATTTGTAATGAATGTTGTCCCCCACAGGTAAACTGCAAACTCTACACAAATTGTTGAGGCAGTTAAAGACCGGGGACCATAGAGTGCTGATTTTCACCCAGATGACACGGATGTTGGATGTACTTGAACAGTTTTTGAATTACCACGGCCACATTTACCTTCGATTGGACGGCAGCACCCGAGTAGAGCAGAGACAGGTGGGAACTTGCATCAATGCTTTGTATTTGTATTGTAAAACATGTTGCAATGTACTGTCTCTCTGCGTTCATGTGACATCGGCATATTCCAAAGAGCCATAGTTAAAAATTGTAGTGGAAGGCAGATGAAATATCTTTCCTGTTAACTCTAGAGCTATAAACAAACGCTTGTTTTAATTCCCTATCCACATGAAACAAAAAACGTAATATCTTTGTCAGTTTAATGTCAGCTATGGTCTAATTAGTTAAAAGATGTTTAGAGTAAACATTAATGCATGTGGGCCTTCCAACTGAAGAATTCCAGGACATGAAACATAAACCTGTTAAATACTTGGCCATACATTGGGGAAAATGTATAAACTCTGCAGAAAAGTAGCAATAATGACTACATTCTGTTGTGTTCAGTGACTGCTGTGGCCCTAGTTTCCATGTGGTGTATAAACAAGAATTAATGTTTCTCATTATCTCATTATTATTATGTCTTGTCTGTCTGACCAGTCGTTAATGGAGAGGTTCAATGCAGACCGCCGCATTTTCTGCTTCATCCTGTCGACTCGCAGTGGGGGAGTGGGAGTGAATCTGACCGGAGCAGATACTGTCATTTTCTACGACAGTGACTGGAACCCCACAATGGACGCTCAGGCGCAGGACAGGTGTCACAGAATTGGACAGACCCGAGACGTCCACATTTATCGGTACGGATCATTGCTCGATATGTCAGCAACATAGAAACCTTTGTGCTTTTATAACAAAGGCAATTCTGCCTGATTAATTGTAGATTAAATCCAACTACTGGTGAAATAATTCATATTTATTCAAATACATATTATTTAGAGGGACAGTATGTAAGATTTACCAACCTTTTATCTACTGTATGATTACATTTAATACAATGGATATGATCATCACATTGTGTATTTGGAGTAAGTTTACTTAAGAATCATCATTTTTACTAATTACCTATTTCAGGCTGATCAGTGAACGCACAGTGGAGGAGAACATTTTGAAGAAAGCCAATCAAAAGAGGATGCTTGGCGATATGGCGATTGAGGGCGGTAACTTTACCACCGCCTTCTTCAAAGAGGTAAATTCTATAATTAATAACACTGATTTGGACCAAAGAAAGCAAATGGTTTTCTATATTACGTCTTCTTCAGCAAACTATTCGGGAGCTGTTTGACGTCAATGATGGTGAGAAGAGAGAAGCAGCTGTGGAGCTGACTCTGCCGCCTGCTGAAGAGGAGGAAACTGTTCAGAAACAAAGCACCAATATTCTTGAGCAGGTTGGAGCGAGCAAAAACCATAACATGTTGTAATAAAAGAATGTATTATTTCTTTTTAACTATATGATCAACTTCTAGGCTCTCTGTCGTGCCGAAGATGAGGAGGACATTGTGGCTGCTTCTCAGGCCAAAGCCGAGCAAGTGGCTGAACTGGCAGAGTTTAATGAGAACATTCCACTGGATGATGGCGGCGAAAACGAGGAAGTGGAGGAGATGTCAAAGGCTGAGCAGGAAATTGCAGCTCTAGTGGAGCAGGTAAATACTAATACAAAATGTCACTCAAATAAACATTTAGTCAAATGGCTGAAGGAGTACATTTTGTGTTACCTGATTTTCATAGGAATTATAATAATATTACTGCTTTCAAATTTCTTCAGTGGAGTATAGTAATAAATAAGTTTATTTCATTCTGTTTTAAGGGGGTTTAAAGAAATGAGGACCCTCCTTTTAAAAACAAAAAAAACACTAAACACTTGATTTTTACAGCTCACTCCTATCGAGCGATACGCTATGAATTTCCTGGAAGCTTCGTTGGAAGATGTTTGCAAAGAGGAGTTGAAGCAAGCGGAGGTAAAAAAACCTAAATCTAGACTTGTAAATCATATGGTATACAGTATGCTAAGTTTTTGTTTACTTTGATTGTATTTGTTCAGGAGCAAGTTGAAGCTGCCAGAAAGGGTCTTGACCAGGCTAAAGGGGGTCTTAAGCTGCATCCTTCATCCGACGATGACGAGGATGAGTTCCATTCGGCTTCAGCATCGGCCGAACCTGCTCCGACTCCAGCTCGCCGTGGTCGAAAACCCAAAGAGAAAGAAAAGGTTGTGGCCTCCACTAGAACCAGTGGCCGGCTGCGGGGGGCCTCCCCCGAGATGGAGTCTGAACCCACTACACCCAGAGAAATGCCCCGCCCAGGGAGAGGCCGACCGCCCAAAGACCCTGGCGCTACCCCTGCCACCCCAGTGCGCACTGATCACCTTAAGACCAGGTCCCAGGACTCTAAAACGCCTAAAGCTGCATCACCTGCCAGGGAACAGATGACGGTTAAAACTAGAAGTCAACCAAATCGTACTCAGCCGAGTCAAGTGCCTTCTCTCACAGCCTCTCCTCCTAAAAGGCCCCAGCAGTCCGCTACAGAAGCTGAAGTCAAAGTCTCCAAGTCCGTGAAAGGAGAGAATGAAGGTGGCCTTGAAAAGGAGCAGCGCATGTCTGAGTCTTCATTAGACTCCAGTGGTGCAGCTGAGAATGTTGTGAAAGATGACGACGACAAAGAGCAAAGTGCAATGTCTCCTCCTTCCAGCTGTTCTCGCTCCCCTCGCAAACGAGTGACTGCGGACGATGAAATCCTGAAGGGGCTGAATGAGGACTCTCCCTCCGCCAAAGTGCTGCGCAAACTGCCAGGTCGACTCGTCACTGTGGTGGAGGAGAAAGAGCCCCGAAAACGTAAGAGAAGAACCAGTGGCACAGGTGGGTCATCAGAGGAGACTAACACAGAGGAGCACACTGACACCGCCTCCAGTAATGACAAAGACAAGCCCACTTCTAGTCCTGAAAGCAAAATAAAAGACTCATCAGAGAAGCCAAAAGAGCCAGAAAGTGCCATCCCTCCACCTGTTCGAAGTGTTCTTCCGTATTCCCCACCGCGTGTATCCCCTGACATGCCCGTGTTGAGGAACCTGCCTGTGCGGCGGAGAGTGGAGACAGAAAATCGCTTGGCGGCACAAATGGGAGAGCTGTTTGGGAGGGGCCGTGGAGTAAATCATCACCGTAAAACTGACGCAACGCAAGGCTCTTCACAGGAGGCAAATTCAAACTCCACAACCGTAAAACGAAGAAGAGGGCGGCCGGTGAAGAGTTCTGAAAATGCAGAGCCCACTTCACCACAGCCTACCTCTCCCACTGAAACTAACAACCCTCCCTTGTCTCCAAAAGAGAAGAGAGGCCGCAAAGACTTGCTGACCGAAACGGAGAGCACAGAGCAGTGTAAAAAGGATAAACAAACTGCACCGGATAAATCAGAAAATCCTATTGATGTTTCTGTAAGCACAGGTCAAAATGAGATGACGAAAGATGAAATATCAGACCCAAATGTAGAGGTGGCCTCTTCAGAAGCAATGGAAGAGAACAAGGCACATGACAATGACTCTGCCACACCCACAGACCACAAAATTGCACCTTCAACTGCTGCTGTGTCTACTCTAAATACACCATTGATAGACAGTCCAGAGCAAGATAAAGCTAAAAATCTTGAAACAACTGAAATTCCCTCTCCCCTTTGCAATACAGAGCTGACATCCTCACTTGTCACCAACCCAGAGACTACTGCAACAAACTCATTGCACACCCCAGCAGTTACAGAATCAAACGTCCTGGTAGATTTTCCACAAAATGAAACGTCACAATACGCTAAGGCAACCCCATTGGTTTCATCTTTGGACTCCAACGTCAAGGTAGATGCGGTGACCAATGCACTTGCAAATGCTGCTGTAGAAATGGATGCAACCAAGGAAATGGATTCCCCATTAAGAACTACTACAGAATCTACCAGCCTAGCCTCAACCACAGCAACTGCTACTAGCTTAGCATCAACCACAGCTCCTGCAACTAGCTTGGCCTCTACGACAGCTCCTGCTACTAGCTTAGCCTCTACGACAGCTCCTGCTACTAGCTTAGCCTCTACCACAGCTCCTACTACTAGCCAACCCTCAGCCACAGCTACTGCTACTAGCTTAGCCTCAACCACAGCTCCTGCTACTACCTTAGCATCTGCCACAGCTCCTTCTACTAGCCAACCCTCAGCCACAGCTACTGCTACTAGCTTTGCCTTAACCACAGCTCCTGCTACCAGCATGGTCTCTACCACAGCTCCTGCTACTAACTTAGCCTCCACCACAGCTCCTGCTACTAGCCTAGGCTCAACCACAGCTCTTGCTACTAGCTTAGCCTCAACCACAGCTCCTGCTACGAGCCTAGGCTCAACCACAGCTTCATCTTCTTCTAGCCTAGTCCCACCAATGCCATCTTCCAGTTCAACCACTGCACCCTCAAGTCCTTCAAAAAAGGCACAGGTTCAGTTGTCATCACCTGCTTCACCCCCATCTTCTAGTTGTACAAAAGTTACCACTGAGACAACAGCTTCAACTTCGCAGACTGACATAACCCCTGACAAAAGTGCAACACAATGTGAACTGTCTCCTAATGAAAAAGATGCTGCTTCTGTAGAAAAGGCCCCATCTGTATCTATCCAAACAGAACAACCGGTCAAAACCCCTGTAGCGATTACTCCTGTTCAAATTGCCACTACTACAGCTACTACTACTGCTCAAATGTCTACTACATTGACAACGGCTGCTACTGCAACTGCTACTTCATTGCCAGTCAATGCAATAAGTTCAAATACTACAGTGTCACCTCTAAAGACTGATCCGCCAAAGTCTGACATTCCAAGTCCCCCACTTTCTTTGGAAATCAAAGAAAAGGATAATTTACCCATAGAACAAGTGGCAATAGTTTCTTCTGTTGAAATAGAAGAGCCTGAGAAGATTCCCGAACAGCAGTCTGTCAAAATAGTGTCAACCTCTGAGGTGATGGAAATGCAAAATGAG
Source organism: Pomatoschistus microps (assembly GCA_029875035.1). Classification (NCBI taxonomy): domain Eukaryota; kingdom Metazoa; phylum Chordata; class Actinopteri; order Gobiiformes; family Gobiidae; genus Pomatoschistus; species Pomatoschistus microps. The sequence goes on from JAPMNZ010905442.1 coordinate 7,931, forward strand.
CAGAAAATTGAAGAGATTGGTGTGCAAGAATTAAGAAGGAAAAGAGCTGAGACTTCTTCAGAGACTGATGAAACTGATAAAGAAAGTGATTTGAAATTGTCCAATCTGAAAGACTGTAAACGTTTGTCGGATGAACTGGTTCCGGTTCCAAGAGCAGTTCTCAGTCGCCAAAGTAGTCAAGATTCAACGCGGTCCTCCTCCCCCTCTTCGGGTTGTTCGACTCACACCCTCACGCGCTACGCTCATCACAAGAAAACGTATGAAAACCGGAATCCCGCAAAAAGGAGACGCGTTGATGTCACTCCACCAGATGCCAAAACGGAGAATAAGAAAGCAGAAGATGTTGGCAAAGGGACAAAAGCTGAGAAGCAACCGCAAGAAAAACCACAGGAGGAGAGCAAGGCGAAGGAAAAGGCCTCCGCACAGAGACGGCGCTCAAGATCTTCCTCATCTTCCTCGGATTCAGACTCGGATGACAAAAAGGAGCATCGTTTAACCCGATCGGCTAAGAGAAGGCTACAAGATAATGACAGTGATGGCAACAGGCAGGCAAAGAAACCAGCTCGGGAAAGAAACAGTGCGAATGTGTCGACTGGAGGTGAATCTAGTAGTGATGCATCTTCAGCTCGGAGCTCAAGAAAGTCCATCGATTCAAAACCCCCAGCCCCTCCCCCAGAGCCAGAGGTCTTGGGAAAGAGGTGCTCAGCTCTAAATGCTGCTGCAAAACTTCTGGCAATGAAAGGCAATGTGGACACACCAGGTCACACCCCCAGGAGAGATCCAGCTGCTAAAGCCATCGCAGCTAAAGAGAAGAACGAAAAGGCTAAAAGTAAAGGGACCACCTCATCGCCACCTACCAACTCTGTAGCAAAACATTCTACCAATAAAAACAATGATAAAGAATTTTCAAGCAAATCTTCGACTCCAAATAGTCGCACGCCCACTCGGTCCACGCGGCAATGTCCTGGTTCCCTTGTCCCACCTCTGGAAAGTGAGTACAAAAAACCCAAAGCTGAGGAAAAGGAGTGCAGGAAGTCCACAGGGGGCAAAGATGGAGAGAGGGAGGCACGGCGTTCATCGCGAGGGAACAGCGCCTGCAGCAGTATCAGCAGTGATGACGGCGAGGACAGCAGGAGCAGCAGCAACAGCAGTCAAAGGACTCGCAGCATCAGCTCTCAGAACGCGGAGGGCCGTGGATCCCGCTCGAGAGGCACGTCCTCCGGCAGCGAAAGAGACAGACGGGACAGGAGTGAGAGCCGGAGGGATAGTCTCCGGTCGAGCAAAACTCAGAATGAATTGACGAGTAGTTCAGGGAACGAGGGGACGCCCGACAGAGTGCTGCGCAGCGTGGCGGCCCTGGCGGCTGCACAAGCGCGGTCTCCGGCCGCTAGCACCCGCTCTTCTGCCAGCCAAAGCCGAAACAAGACATGATTTTATATCCACAATACAGGGAAGTGTCAGTCAGCGTATCGTTGAGGTTTGTTTGCACTCGTACCAACGCCAGGGAAGTCAATTCTGCACATGAGCTCCCTGTGTCTCCTTTTCCACCCGGAGCTGGTCCTGCCCTCACAGACTGGAGGACGGACGGCTCGGGAGGACCACTGGAGGTGATAGAAAATATCAGGATTCTGGAGAAAAGTAGTGTGGAGGGTTTATGATTGATGGGTGAATAGACTCTGACATATCACATGTACTGTAATAATCAATTGGTCTGGACGCGCAGTTGTTGTGACGTAATTGTGGGATAGGGTGACATTGTACCCAGAGTTTGGGTCCTAATTGTGTCCATATTAACAGTACTTTTGAGTGACCCATTGTATTGTTATGTGGCAGGGTTTGGAGTATTTGAATTTAAAAATCTTGTCAGCAGTCCTGGCTATCTCTTTGTAGTCAGGTGATAAGTTATGCATATTTTATTATTATTTCTTCCTGGTAATGGGAAGATATCTGATCAGTCTTGCGACCTTTGCTGCACTATGTTGGAGCGTGACTTTACTCTGGGCCCCTTTTTTCACATTACAAACCCTTCACTGGACTCAAAAATCCAGCCAACAATTTCTGATTTGCACATCTGTTTTGGGGCCTCATCCTTTAGTTTGTTGTGAGTAACTTTAGACATTTGTTTCCAGATACCACAAACAGTGTACAAGCTAATGTATCAATTGAACATGTAAATTATCTTTGGAAAGTTGCATTTTCAAGCTGCAGGATTTAATTTCTATATTGTCCCAAAGGCAAATGTTGTTATGGTCAAGTTTGTCATGTATTTTATTGTATATTAAAGGCAAGTACTTGTAGTAAAAATAATGAGTGCCTCTTTGGCCAATGGGTTCGAACCTTCAATTGCCTTGTGATGCACCAGAAGCGGAGGTGTTAGCTTCTTGCATTGTTGTAAATTAAAAACCAAATTTGAAAACAAAAAAAGATCTGTAACCCTGAAAAACATCGAGAGCACTCGGCCAAGTCAGTGCTGCTTTACT
>JAPMNZ010905582.1:0-10092 GCA_029875035.1 Pomatoschistus microps
AACTTTTGTTTTACTTTTCAGCCCAAATACCTTATTTGGTATGGGAAACCCTTTACTGGACATCTGTGCTGTAGTGGACAAAGACTTTTTGGACAAGTAAGTTATCTGCGGCTGTAAATGTCAAAATGCTTGTAATATGATGCAGAGCGTTTTGACCCATAACATGAACTAACTTGTCCATATGTTAGTGCTCAGTATGGTATGCACTTTTGTAATATGTGACTAACGTCACGTCACTTGTTTTAGTCTTAAGTAACCATTTCTTAAATATTTGCAGATATGCCCTGAAGTCTAACGATCAGATTCTGGCTGATGACAAGCACAAAGCACTGTTAGTATTCCCATGTTTGTTTTCTTACTCTTCTGACATTTGACTTGCTGTTGGACATACAAAAAAAAAAGAAAATAAAGAAAGGAGCCTGTATATTCCACTCTGCACTGGAATAGTTCTGTCAAAACAGGCAAACACCAGAATCCTCTGAATCGACCTCAGACAGGGTGGAGAAAGAGCTCCCTGGGCCAATCAAAAAAGAGGAGACTTCACCTCCCCAGTTTCTCCACGTTTCAGTTAAAAAAGCAAACATTTACCTTCAGGAATTAGATAAGGCATGTATATTTTTGTCACAAGCTTTTAACATCACAAATCGATGCTCTACCAAGACATGAACAGATAATGGGTGATGAGAATATGTTAAGATTAAGAAATCCTTTATTTGTTCCACAGTGGAGATATTTCAGTGTTGCATCACAAGTTACAGAATGGTAGGAATGAGGAGCACGCAACACAAATGAATATTAAGTATAGCACAACCCTATAAAATAAACTATGCGTTAGTCTATATAATTATATATATATATATTATATGTCATTACATGCCATTACTTGCCTTACTTGACTTTGACTCTACCTTTTTTGTTTTGGCAAGAACCAGACTCTCCATTTCAATCCAATTACCATCTATATCTTCCTGCAGATCATTAGCTCCAGGCAAAGCCAAAGAGCCCATAAAGGCACAGGCCTGCTTTATTTCAGATGATAGTCTAATGGACAAAATATTCACATCCTTGCATTTGAACATGTCCACATTTAGAAGCATTGATGTTTGAAGATACTTTTCAAAGACCCATTTCAGTCACTCAAAGTTGTGCACCTACCACAGAAATTGTGCAGTTATTTCTGGATTGTATTTGTTCCCTAGAATTGTAAGGATAGGATGAATAAAACGTGATTGGGTGTAAAATTAAGTGGCCCAATACCATAAACATTTAGAAATGCAAACATATCAAAATGTTTATGAATGCAAATGATTAAATTAGGCCTTCATATATATTTTTTTTCTTGTATTTTTGTTGTCAAGAGGTAATTTGTAATATTGTTTTGAATTCTTTAGCTTTGAGGAGTTGGTGAAGAAGTTCAAAGTTGAATATCACGCTGGTGGAGCTACACAGAACTCTATAAAGGTTGCCCAGGTAAGGTCTGAATGTTCGAAGCTGTCACAGGCTATAACTGGTCAGACTCATTTAAAATCTGCTTTTAGTGGATGATCCAAGAACCTCACAAAGTTGGTACTTTCTTTGGCTGCATTGGTGAAGACAAGTTTGGTGAGATCCTGAAGCAGAAAGCCGAGGAGGCCCACATCGATGCTCATTACTACGAGCAGAGTGAGGAGCCAACGGGCACATGTGCGGCCTGCATCACTGGAGACAACAGGTACTATGCCTCTCAGCAACGACTGAATAGTGGCAAAATGAATACAACGGAAAATGCCTTCTTTTTTTTCAATCATATAAAGTTTTACCTCTCTGTAGTTTGTTATTGTGTTATTGCTTACACAAATGTATCTTTAGGTCTCTGGTGGCAAACCTTGCTGCTGCCAATTGTTACAAAAAGGAAAAACATCTGGACTTGGAGGAGAACTGGAGGCTAGTGGAAAAGGCCAAAGTGTACTACATTGCTGTAGGTTGATCTCGTTATTTAACCCTTAGATTATTTTATAATAACAGAGCAGCCAAATACTTTTAATTTATTTTTGGTTCACGCTATGAGATTAAACTTGTGTAAATAACCACAAAGTGGTTTTTGATAATATTTTATCTACAGCTACAGTTAACATTTGGTTTAAATTTTAGGGATTTTATTTTTTGAAGGTAGTTTCTTTTTGCTACATGTTAGCGCGAGACGCTAACAACAGCAATGCACCGTAACCAAGGCAACACAAGGGCTCTCCTAAAAAGTTCAACGGAGCGCATAAAACGTAATTATTTAGCTACCCCTTTGCTGAGGAACAAGCAAACAGTTATCACACCGTCCGTAACAAATAATGCCACCATTAAAAGGAGTAAGTACATCAAAGTAAATCAGTTTAAGTACATAGTATACAGGATGACCATTGCAACAACACATTGGTAGGGCAAAACTAACCTGTCTCACAGCGGTCTAATAAATATATATAACGGTCTATATTGGAGCAATCAGTTTAAGTATATGGAAGCATAAAAACATGTTTGTGGCTGAGCCTTTTTATATCTTTTGGTCCAGTTTTGTTTCAGTCCAAGTAGCTGCACTCCTTTTGTTCATAGATTTGAGACCCCTGATCTAAAGCTTCTGTCAACTCTGCACTGTTCATTTAGCATCCATTACACACCAAGTATTTTTCTGTCTTATTCTCATAGACTCTGACTTCAATCTCATATCGTCTGCACAAGAAAATCCCTTTACTCTGTTGTAGTAGTTTAAGTGTATTGTATACAACCATAACTGAACCTGGAGTCTTAAATAACTGTAACATTTTTCCCGTCTCTCAGGGTTTCTTTCTCACTGTGTCTGTGGAGTCTATCCTGAAAGTGGCAAAACATGCCTCTGAAAACAATAAAATGTTTTGTCTGAACCTGTCTGCGCCCTTCATCAGCCAGTTCTTCAAAGATAACCTCATGCAGGTCATGCCATATGTGGACGTCCTCTTCGGCAACGAGACGGTAATTGCTTTATTATTTACATTCACGCCTAAAGTAATACCTTAATGAGAATCATTGTTTTTTGTGCAGGAAGCGGAAGCATTTTCAAAAGAGCTGGAATTTGAGGTACAAAAAGACCAATTCATTTGTGTGCAGATCTTTTTTTTCTAGTCTGGTTTAATCTTTTACAATAATAATGTATCCCTTGTTAGACCAATGACCTAAAAGAGATTGCTAAAAAAGCCCAAGCTCTGCCAAAAGTCAACAAGGAAAGACAGAGGATTGTTGTTTTTACTCAAGGAAAGGACGAGACCATCATGGCCTTAAGTAAGCCTTTATTTTGTTTTGTGTATGTAGCCTCTTGATACAAATGATATGGCATTTTATTTGGCCAGGTGATAAAATACAGACATATCCTGTGATAAAAATCGACCCTAAAGACCTCGTGGATACAAATGGCGCCGGAGATGCTTTTGTGGGAGGTATATGGACACCTTTTGAACTTGTTTGGTATTGAAGTTTGAGACTGGTCTGAAACATTTTGATGTTGTGGCACAGGTTTCTTATCGGAGCTGGTCCAGATGAAGCCACTGGATCAATGCGTGAAAGCTGCTCACTACGCTGCCAATGTCATCATTCAACGTGCTGGGTGCACCTTTCCAGAAAAACCCAACTTCAGCTGAGGACTCCCCCGGCTTTTGTAAGCTGCTGTTTTTCTGCAGTTAAAACTTGCTCCATTTTAGTTATCCCACAAACCTCAGAAACCTCAGTCGTCCAAGTCACTTCAACAAAACTAAACGTTCATCATTAATTGATTCCTTTTTGTACCACTTGGGGTCAGTAGAGTAACATTTTTTAATCATGCTTTTTCAACAATTTGATTCAGACATCTTAACATGGACACTTCAAATCAGAAGAAGAACCAGCAGCAGACTGTATCTGAGGAATCCGTTTTGATCGAACAAAAAAAGGAGTGATTTTGTGTTTGTTGGTATTATCTTTCACTCATTTTGTCTACATTGTCAAAAGGAAATTCTCTAAGGTATTCGTTTTCTGCCTGGTGCTGTTATTACTAACAATCACTATTTGTCTTTCCTCGAAATTGGGATGAATTTTTTTTTTCCCATTTGCTTGTACAATAATGTGTGGAAAGTCTTTAGTCTTATTCATTTCTGTGCACAGTCTCCATGTTAGCATGACCTAACAATGCATTAGAAATTTGAAAGAATTAATAAAGGTAAAGATGAACAAGGACGCCACTTGTCAACTTGTTTATTATAAAAAACCTAAAAGTGTTGGAGACAAATATTTTGTGTCTCACTAAATATATAGGAATGTTACCCATACAATTTCCAAATCGATAATATAGGGAATAACAAAATATTTGAAATGCTGGGAAACATTGAATTGGTGTAAGTATACTCTAACCATTTTAGTTTTTGTCCTGTTAAGCGCACGTCATGTTTACTGGTCTTCATTGACCTTGCAGCTGTTCAGTTGCAGTCTCTCCTCTTGCAGTGTGATGTCCAGAGCTCGAAGCTGCTTTAAGAAACCGTGGTTCGGCAGAATGCACCGGCGTTGTCTCACATGCTCAATGGCGTCTACAACAGTTAAATTGTGTTTGCTCATGAGGTACGCCAGGACCAAGGTGGCCGATCGGCTGCGACCCATCACACAGTGCACCAGGATTTTGTCTGGAACAACGTTAAGCAGATTAATATCCTTGATCTCTGAGACCAATGCTACAAACACAATGTGTGAGGCTACTCACGGTGGGGGTTCCTGAGAGCTTCATGGATGAACAGTGTTGAGGAGCAGAAGTACTGGGACATGTTAAATGTGGGTTTATCGTCGGCCTCCACACCCAGATACTGAATGTCTGAGTCACTGTAATAACTGGCTCCTGTTAGAACATTATTGAACTTCCCCTCTGCTGCATTTAGCACATGTGTGATGCCCATCTCCTTCAGAGCCTCCACCTCCAGAGCAGTCTTTCTGTTTTAGAATGAAACATGACAAACGCTGTATTTCTTAAATTAAGTTTAGCCCTTAATGGCTTCTTACGGACTCACTCATCTCCGATGTAGATATTGGGCCAGACCTCGTCCACATGTGTGTATTCCGGCGCAGAGCCGGCCCAGAACAGTTGCTCCAAGTCTAATGTCCCAGGAGTGATGTAATCACTGTTTGGGTCCACTCGCACCGCAGCGTAAGGGTTTCTGTATCTGCTCTTATTCACACATGTCATGATGCCACTCTGAGAAATGGAAACAAATAAGACAAAAGCACAGCACTGGTGCTAATGGTGTCATTGTTACATTTACAGATGTAAATGAATGTATATGCTTATGTCAAATGCATGCACAGGAAAATAAGTACATGTAACTTACTTTGTAAAGCTAAACGGCCTGTCCTTCAGGACATGTATGTTTGTGTCCATGGGGTCCGTGCTCAGAGTGACTGGGCCGTTTGACTCTGTGGGTAACCTGATAGTTTGAGTCAGCTGGGCTCCAGCACCTGGCCTCAATTCTGACACAAATGTAAGTAGTCGTATTAAAGGTTAGTTTTTATTGTGAGGCTCTTCTTCTACACTTATAAAGCAATATGATCCTATGGAAAAACCATGGAAATGGAACATGTCATTGTATTATTTGATCAGTGGTTATTTTTGGAGACAGAATCTTCAGATCTGTCTTGTTTGTTTGTTTTCAAAGTTGGAAGAGGGTGTCCTATGAGCTGATGGTTGGTGATTAAATTGTTGGTTCGAATCCTGCTCACAACATAAACACGATTGGTTTGATATGCAGGATAGGTGTAGTATCAGCTCCCATTGGCAAATGCTGCTCTGTGTCCTTGGACAGGACACTTAACCTGCCCCCTGTGTCTATGTACACTGGGTGGACATGAAGCACTTTAAGTAGAAAAGTGCTGAATAAACTTGACCCCTCTGCATTCTACATTATTTGTTTTATATTTTTTGTGTATATTTAATGTTTCCTATTTGTCTGAGCTGCTCCAGAAAATCATGGCTGGTTCAACAGTCATGTTTCAGTCGGGATTGCCCAACAAGGGAAGTTGGGTCATCGGGTAGTTAAAAAACCAAGGGTCCAGAACAACTGACACCCATTGTAGACAATTAAATATACAGTAACTTATAATACATGTAGTGATCAGGGATATTTCTAAAGTTTGAGGTGTTGTTTTTCAGGTCACTGTAAAGTCATTCACCAATGTTAATTTCAATACCTTCCTGCTGCTAGAATCACTGTATACTTCTGTGTCGCATAATATCCCTTTTTAAGTTTGATTATGGGTGAAATTGTCAGATGATCCTGGTCCTAACCGCAGTTTAACGGGATTTAAAAAAAATAAATGAAGTGCAAATCTAAGTCTTTGCTGGTGTGCCGGTTTCCATCTTATGGGGTGGAGCCCGATTTTCATCCATCTCAACCCCATAATCCTCGATGTTAACGATTTGTGTTATGCCAAACTGTGAAGCATGCCCTTGTTGCCCCTAGCTGCCTCCCTGAAACACATATAAATTGTAATAGTATTCCAAACTAAATCATTAAATTACTCTTTGACGAGAAAATGAATTGTGATCATTTATTTACTGTGACCAAAACTACCCCTTTACACTTTTTATTTTTTTTCATGAAATTGCTGCTGGCCTAAATTGTAACATCTGTGTCATAGGTGTTCATAGGCTTCTCTTTGGGACATACTGAGAAAAGTGAAGACAACCATACAAACCTGTCAGCTACCTAGTATAATATTACAGACACACTCTCTACTGTTTCTTCTAATAACATTCTGCAACTAATCAGGTATAGTCTGGGTAAAACTCTGAGAAAATTTTAATCATAAGGAAAAGAGGGAGAATTATCCCCTGAACTTTTTCATTAATTGTGTGACTTGGTTTCCTGTTTGTAGTGTATTACCACAGACATTTGGGGGCTGCCATTCATCCGCCTACCAACACTAGTGCCAGTTTTATTCTAGCAAGAACTAAGATACAACTCGTGCACGCCATTTTCAGCAATGAAAGTATCTCACACAAAAATGAAGAGAGAATATAACCTCTGTGGGCGGTTATCCCTCTCCTACTGGGAGCTCGAGGGTTCTGCTCAGTATCTCTGATGTTCTTAGCATTGCACACCACTCCTCCAGCTTCGGGTTGTGGTTTGAAAAATAGGTAACCCAGCTTTAACAGAGCAAATAATTATATAGCCACCACAATTTAATAAGGATACATATTTGACATCGAACACAACTTAAACTATAATACATTTTAAAAGACAATTTTGAGTACTGTATACAAAATACCATCTGTAAATGTACAAAAGCCATAAAAAAAGTTTACACAGATGCATGAAAAATCAAAGTAGTGGACACAATGTTCTTCTGAAGCTTATATGTTTGTCAAGATTGAGAAGCAAAGAGAGAAAATGTCTGTTGGGGTAAATAGCCCGCTTCTGTATGATGTGTTTCAGAGCATTGGGTAAAGTCAGACGCTGGTGCAACATCAAATAGGCCACAACCAAAGAGGCGGAGCGACTCATCCCCATGATACAATGGACCAGCACTTTCCCTACACACAGAACAAACATTAATACAAGTATCACGAGTAGCAGCGTTGCTTTAACCTTACCATCTTTGGTCTTCAAAGCAGCATGGATGAATTCAGCTGCTGGCTTGAAGTACTGGCTGAGGTCAAAGTGTTCTGAATCCTCTGCTGGGATGCCAAAGTAAACACAGGTGTCGCCATAAAACCTCTGGTCACCGATGCTCCCCTGTTTTGAGTGCGCTGCGTTTAGGACATGGGTGATACCGAGCTTACATAATGCATTTTTGTTCTGTGCCACAGCTCTACCAAAACAAATACAACATGCAAAACAGTTTAGTTTAAAGATACATTTGTCAGTTTATACAACAAACAGAAAGGAGCTAAGATTTAAAACATTGCTATACGACAAAGATACTTACACATTTCCTATATACAAGCCAGGCCAGACCTCATCCACTGCAGTGAGCTCCAAAGTGCATGAATCCAAAATGGTTTCCAGCTGTTTGATGCGCCCCAGCTCCTGTGATTGTTTGTGGCTAGACATAATGTGTGTTTGTTGTGATTCTCTGCCTGCCTGCGTCCGCTCTGCCCCTTTCTGCCAGACCTGTGTCGGACTGGACAGTGACAGACACGAGCAGGTGCCTGGATCCAAATATAGCCCCCTTGTGTTCTCTGTGGGCTTGGTTGATGTGTGGTTATCTAATGGTGAGGATGCATTGATTGGCCTGGTTGCTGATGCCTAAAGGTGCAGAGGTCAGAAAAAAATAGTGTGATTAGTTTGTTTAACTGTGTTGATATCAGATGACAAATACAAGTGATGAGTGAAACAATACAGTACAAATCATATTAAAAAAACGGATTATTATAATAATTTCAAAAAGTTCAAGTCATAGCTAGACCCATCTACAAAGCACACATCCTGGCCTTTTAATGTAATCAATGCTTATATAACATTAAAGCTGGGGTGCCTGACTTTCAAACCACAAAATAGAAGTAATACAGTCAATGTAACTAGTTTTCACATGCATATATTTTGGTCTCTATCTCTTTTATGTCTAAGAAATGTTAAATTAATCTAATCTCGGTCCTCATCTCAACTTCTACTGGAAGTGCCAAGAACTAGATACAAACCCAGGGGTGATCGGTCCTTCTCAGTCGCTGGACCCAGAGTCTGGAACAAGCTCTATAAAACATATCATGTTTATTTGGACTGGCTTTCAACACTTTTAACACTTATTAGGGAGGTGACACTTTTTTATGCTTTTAAACCTTGAGTGTTGCAAAGGGTTCTATAGATAAAATTGATTGGTTGATAAAGATGTGAAAAAGAGAGAACTGCCCTCAATCAGCCAATCAGCTCTTTCTAGCAAGTATGCTCATCATACAAAGTTTTCTTACATGATAAAGACACTTAAATATGTCGAACAAATCTATTATTGTAAGAAAAAAAAGTTCCCCAGCTTGAAATATCTTACTTCAAAATGCTAGCCAGTGCACTAATGCACCCTCACTTTTTAAAACCAATACTTTCTAAATGGCAGGATGAGGAGAGATACTGTGCTCCTACTTTCTAAACTGTATTTGTGTTTTTTACCCTAAAGAGTAATTTGCTTACTCAATTTTCCCTTCTGCAGTGTCTGATCTAATGATATGAGCTGCCGCAAGAATCCCCTGTTGGGGAAGATCCAGCGTTTCTTTTGCACGTGTTGAATGGCGGAGAGCAGACTCATCTGATGGTGGATCATGAGGTAAGCCAGGACCAGAGCAGCGGAGCGACTGACCCCCACAGCACAGTGCACCAACAGCTTTCCTGCACAAAAAACACCAAATTTCACCACTAGCTCCTTTTAGGTAAAGAATCAAAAATCAAACTATTGGGATTCTCACACTGCAGACCTGTGTTTTTGGACCTGTGTCGACTGTGAACACAAAGGATATTTTTGAGACCTGCGTTAAAAGGCTGGAGAGGAATCACCAGTGTGCAGATGGAACTGCTCACTCCAGATCAGGAACGAGCAGACATAAGGACAGACAATCAACAGTTGCAAATGTATGCGGCAGCTGATAAAAGCTGTGAATGCGTTTCTTTCTTTATACTGAATGAATTTCATGGTCATAGAGTTGTAATACAATATAGAAATGTTGTTTCTAGATGGGTTTGCTAAAACAAAACACACAATATTTCTTTAATAATATGATACAATTCATGGCCTTTAGGAAAGGACATGCAACAGTCCTAGTGGTATCTAAATTACTGACTTCTTTGGACGCTGTGTTTACACTGAACACGGCTTGGTAAAAATACTTGGTTGAAAGGTAAGTTGAAAGCCAGTGTGAAAGGAAAGGCCAACCCCAGGTTTTTGGTCAGTGTGATAACCCTTGTGTACAGGCACTCCGTTTCTCCCACCACCCAAACCATGCAGCTGCTAAAATCATGTGAGCACTTGAGGAACAGGGAAAAACGGGAAAACAGTAGCATTATTTTTATTAGGCCCGAGCCCCGAATGGGGAAAGGGCCTATTGCTTTTGCTCGAGAGATGTCCAATTCTGCACTTTGAGCCTTAATTTGA
>JAPMNZ010905623.1:0-11705 GCA_029875035.1 Pomatoschistus microps
TAAAGTCCCGGCCCTAATTAAAACACATCTGTATACACTACAGTGATGGTGATCAATCATAACATCATCTCACGCCATTGTCTTTCTTATAAATTCTCATTCATCAAAACTTAAACTTCTTAACTTTTTAAAACAGGCATGACAATAATTCTATTTTGTTTTTTGAGATAGAATAAGAATTGCAAACGATTGAATTTACAGCTAATCTACATAAATGTCTCGCGTCCTCTACGGCCCACGTTTCCAAATTCAATATACAATGAAAAGTGAGCCCATTTCATCCTTAATGATTTCCAGTTTGTTGATGCACTCTCAGAAAGCCATTTACTCGATCCACACAATTTCATGGGTGCATAGGAAGCCGATAGACTTGAGAAAGGTTTTGTTTTCCCCCTAACCAGACAGAAAGTTAAATTTAAGGTGATGTTTCGGATTCTTCGCTGCTGTGGTCTGGGCCTTTACCAAATATACCCGTCTCTTCTCAGTCAGCGGTTGCCTATTACTCGAGTCGGCTGTGTCGCTGTTAATGATGAATGAGCTGTCTGAGTGCTCTGTGTATTTTTCATTGGCAAAGAGAGAGGGGGGAGATGCAGCTTGAGTCCCAGTCTGGTCAGATCTAAGCGCTGCCGATCACAAATGAAAAAACAAGTTTGGTGGTGATAGGAGGAAGGCGATGAGTGTGTGCGTTTTTTTGCATTGTGCATAAGTTGGCTTGTCATGTGACGCCTCGGAGCAGCTTGGAGTCGCTGATGTGGACAGAGCAGTGGGGGAGTCGTGCCCAAAAGCCGGCCTCACTGCAGTGACATTGGAGCTAAAGCTTGTGTTTTTGGCAGACGAACGAGGATCTCAGGGGTAATATGAAAGCACAGCCCAACAACCACTGTCATATTTAGAGGAATGAGATTGTACTGAAAGACCTTGCACTGAACTGGTGTTAGTGGGACTTGTAATGTATAATATGTTTTTATGTTTTACTGTAATTGATGAACTAGCTGAGTGGGTCGCACTCATGCTTCAGCTGGATGTGTTTCCCCTCGGCTCTCCAAAGCATGCACACGGTTGTCCTGACCAAGCCGAGCATCAATATCTAGTGATGGGTTCTCACAGCTTCTGACAATGGCCCTTGTGGTACAGAAGACAACATGCTAGAATTAGTAGGCCATGGTTTGGGGTCTTTTTGTCATGATTGTAAGCAAACATGTAAAAAACAAGAGATGATTTGAAGCCTGTTTGATCTTTGCTGATTTAGGAGGGTCTATGGACATATATTTACATTTATTGGCATTAGTCATGCGATGGACCAATGGTTCCTCTGTGTGGTTATTATTGAATTGCCTGTGTTTGGACTGTTTGATTACTAAGTCCTTCAAGATGTCTGATGTTGTGATGTACAGTAGGTATATACAAAATAAATAGATTTTAGTTGAATAGTTTATAGCTGCCATTGGAACAGTCTTCCAGGTTCTGTGATTAACTTGGGCCTTGTACAGAGACTAGTCCTGTAATTGTTTTATTTCTCCTATAGTGCCTTTACCTTGAACAACCATTCCATACAATGCAGTAGTTACTAACACCCACATCCAATCACAAATGTGTAGTACGTCTGTGGCTGATCCGGTATTTGGCCTTGTTACAGCCCTGTTATTCTGTCGGAGCTGCTGATGAGCTGTTTGTGTTGGCTGGCTAATGGCGGGGCGCATGTGCTCAGCTCCAGTCTTGTATTGTGTCATCCGTATAAAGCTCTGGACACAGTGTTGCTGAGTGTTGCCTTGTCATTTCCAGCTGACCTATCGAGACAGGCCTACGTGCTTAGACAGCCTCAAAGATATTGGCACTTGCATCTGCTTTGAAAAGACAGAAATATTGTCTGTGAATGCACCCAGTCTGCTTCTATTTTAGAAATGTTAAGTCTGTCTTTCTGTGCATTCGGTGGTGACACTATTAAATTCTTTATGCCGACTCCAGCATCGCATCTGTGTTTAGCTTTGCACTGCTTCCCTCTCTCTCCTCTCGTTTCTGCTCCCTGTCATAGGAGAGGTGGGATGTGGCATTTTTCGTCTTGGCTGACCTGTTTTGGGACGGTCTGGAGTCAGTGAAGCTGTAACGTGCTGCAGTTGTTGTGCTTGTGTTTCCAGACAGAAAGGTTTTGGGTTTGGCTCGCTGCTTGATGACCTGTTACTGTACATGATGATTATGTTGATGCCCTACGGCTGGCTCCGCCCCCTGCACACAACCTCTAGAATGAAAGGATGAGAAGTGGCGTGACACTGTATCTGAGGTTAAGTAGGATGGCCTTGTATGACATACTGTAGCCTATGTAAATGTCAGCACATGGTAAAGTGGAGATACTCACAAACCATGTGGAAGGATATGGGATTGGCACGTGTTGCCTTCGCGGGTTTAGCGCATATCTGGTACATCTCAAACGCTGTCTACATACAATATGTGTTCCATTTGGAAAAAGCATCTGTGAGAGCAACTACTTGTAGAGTTGCACCTATCCAGATGTTTTTTTCTCTCCTTGCCTTCCCTCTCCTTCTCCCTTGAGATGTTTATGTGTTTTCAGTTGGAACCCTCCCCTTTCTCTTTAAGTTCAGACTTTGACATCCGTATCTTCCCCAAGGATGTCTGTCACAAACTGCAGTCCAACATTGTGACAATGCTTTCGTTTTTCCCAAACTTCTTTATGAACTTCCTGTTTCCGTATCCTTTTTTCTGTTCTTTCCCTCAAGGTCTGGCGCACCTGATGTTAAAAAGCCAAGGTATGGGGTTTGTTGGTTTGCTTCTCCCTACCAGCCACCTAATCACACATCCCTCTGCCCCCTCCCTGTAATCATTTGAGTTTACTGTGCTGCACTAATGATCCTCTCCTGTTTTCTCATACTTGCCTATTCCTTTTGCTTCCTGTCATGCTATGCTCACTACTCACTCAATTTGTGTCCGTCAAACCCTTGTCCTGACCACTGACTGATCTACTGGAACATCACCTTTGACCGCCGCAGTTTTACGCCAAGGTAATCCATCACTGCATCTCTTCAGCTTGGTTTAAAAGGGGCAATATACAGTCTTCAGCTGAAGATGTGTGTCAGCTTTACACTGGGAATACCTTTTTTCACTTTCTGTTTTTATAGCCCAAACCAAATAGGATTTCTGAACATCTCTGACTTCAAAACCTGCTCGTGTGTTGTTTTGTATTCATTGCAGGTTCTGTGACATTCAAATGACATTCAAATTCTTTTCTGAATTGCAGCCGACTCCTTTGTGTTCAATAGGTGATGAATATTCATAGAAATGTTTTATGAGTGCTGGAATTGCAATGGTATTTTGAATGTGAGCTCTTATCACACGCCCACACACTAACAATATTGTTCCACAAGGACTTTGACAGAGGTAGAGAGAAACCCAGGGCCTAAAAAAGACATTGACTTTGCTCTAACATTTATAATTCATTAATATGCAACCTACAGTTACTTTGATGACAGGTCACATTACATCAAGTCTGTACCTTACAAGATCCTGCATGTATCACTTGCTGAATTACTATACTATTACCAGGCCAAATTCAAATAATATCAACGAAGAAAAACAAAACACCTGTCTTTTTTTATAATCGCATCAGTAATATGATGTTATTTTAAACTGTAAAATAATCCTTTTGGTGTGTGTCTCAATGCACCAACCCGTCACGACAGGAACCTCTTATTTAATTGGCTTCACTAGTTCTTTAGTAGTTATTCTTACTCTGGACTAGACAAAACACTGGAATAGCACTGATACCTGTGAAGTAGTTATTAATCACTGGAAAAATATCAGACAAAGCGAAGCCAGTTCTATTCTGTCCTGTGTGTTATCGACCACGTGTTTATTTGCCTCTTTAATGTAACCAATTAGAGCAGCGCCAGTCAGAGGAAGTCCGTATTCAGTCTCCATGGTGATCAGTGGTCCATCTCCAAAGACCACAAGAATACACGGCATCTAATGCTACTTTGGCCATTTCACAAAGAAATCTACTTACTGCTTTGTTTTGACTGAAAATACCAAATCGTGCACTTGCAATGATTCACAACGATGTGTAAATGAGCCAATGGGAAGGCATTAGGGGATTCGAGCAACACTTTCCGCCTCATTAAGATTTTGTATGCTTTTGCTCGGATCATTGTAAATTGTAAGCAGCAACAATAATAATGAAAAATATCTGAGTGTGGAATTACGCGGAATAACAGGGGAATGTCTATGTAAATTAGCAAAGGGCGCTAACGCTGAGGAAATACATCATGTTCCGTTCTTTTGTCACTTAATTTATGTCATGATGAGACAATAATATCGTTCCATCTAATTGAAATGTTCACCGCCCAAACACATGTATTGGGGTGAAATGACGTTTTATTACATACAGTGAGTGTGTCCCAAAGGCCCCCCCGCCACGAGGTTTGTCATAAGATGAAGTGTAGATGTAATTGCTCCATTTCATGCGCCAGTAAATAAGAAGTACAAGTCTGTAATTGATTGTGAGAATAAATATTCACTTCAATAACCCTTTGAGCCGTTGCCAATGCGCGGACCATTGTGGCGACGGTTTTATACACGTTCAGTGCTAGAATTTCTACCAGTATGAACTTTGCTATAACTAAAAATAATCAATAACAATTACTTTTTTTATGTTGAATTTCAACCTTTTCACAAAAGCTCGCTGCAACTTACACGATTATATTTTAGACACCTCTAAATTGCATATATAATTCTGAAGACATTATTATAGGGCATTATACCATAAAATCATAATGAATATCATGTTTACCTTTCATGTTTTTTTCTTGAAATAGACCAAACTAAGATGCAGCAGTGAAAGATTAGATTCAGACTTGGGAATCACAACATCGCACAAAGCCAATAGTTTCAATTTGTGGTTGAGGGAAACTGAAAATTCTATATTGCAAACTTTTGTAACTGTCAAAAAATCTATCGTTGAGTCTAGTTTATAGCTAATTACTCCTGGGCCAATCCACATGGAACAAAATGACATCTTCTTTGACAGAACATATCGCCTCTAATCTAATTATTTTCTCATGAAAGTGTCTTGAAGTGGTGACAATATTCAAAAAAACATATGCCCGATGTTGCCGTTCAGACATAATAATTATGATATGACAGGGTTTTGAATTAATCACTATCAAATAGTGATCTGGGCAGCATTTCTTTCCATAAATAAAAACAATTGGCACCTGCCCTCGGGCTGAAATATAATAAACACAACCTATTGTTAGGATGAAGATTAATGAAATGAAAACTTGGTATCATAACAAGTGTTTAAGACATTAATAGTAATAAATGGATCTGCAAACACAACAATATACACTAGATTAAATATTAGGAGTCAAGATCATTATCATATTAATCATAGTATTGAAAACTAACTTCCTTGCGGCCAGGGTCTGTATTTGAATGTCTGAATCCACTGTGCTCTCCCTCTGGAGCCAAAACGTCAAGCCCTAAACTCCATCTGTGCCCTGGACACACTGTGGACTTAACTGCATAATGAAAAAGTACAATATTAGCAACACTATGATGCAACGTCTGCAATGTAGCGTCATTGCTGCAGCTCTGTACTAGATTATAGCTGCTATAAAAAAGGTGACTCTTTCTTTGCCACAAAGGCTTTTAAAGGTAATACACACAATGTCTTTGGGCTCTACCTGTGTTGGTAAAAGACACAGCAGCAATAGCAGCTGTTGTAAGTACCCAGCAGCAAAGTAAACAATCCCAGTGCCGATAATAGTCTGTCCACTGTGTCTTGAGGACTACAAAGACGGGGGCATTGTGGCTTACTGCACTCACAGACAGGATGATTGATCCCTCTTAGACCTTCACTGCACCCCGAGGGTCATCCACTGACATCTTTGGCATCACCGTCACCACAATGAATGGAAATCACCTCATCAGACTTGGAGAGAATTTGTGTACATATTTATAAACGCAGCATAAATATTCATCTGTGAAACAATACAGTTGGTTTGTTTTGCTAAATTATATCCAGACGAATGCACACAAGGACTTAGCAATTTCCTCACAAAATCAAGCCATGTAGGTTTTTTTTTTCGTATTGACCTGGCAACAAGCAGCCACTCGTGTATGAATAAGTCTCTACAGGAGCGAGGTAATGCATTCTTCAAACAATAGGGGCTAATGGGAACACTTGTATGGGAGGTCTGAATTTCGCCTACATCATTTACTGTACCAACACTTCACCTTGAAACTCCTCGCAACTACGCAGTGTACGGCCATCACGTCTCACACAACACAACTGTATGATGCCGTGTCCATCAATTTCTATATCTGTTTCTATTGCTGTCTGATCAAGTTCTATGTCAGTCTTGCTTTATTGCGTTTCCCTCTACATAAGGTGCTTCTGAAAACACCAGCTCTTCTTATTCTTTAACATATGTTCAGGTTGAATAACTTGAATCCATATCAGTCAGAACAAGTTGGACCAGTGCCTCTGTAGTAAATTAAGTGTGCAGCCAAGCCCGACACTTTTATGTTGATGCTTCAAAATGACACGTTAGATTAATGGCCTCTATTTTCTACATGAGTAAAGTACAAGTGACCATATATTATTTCCCTATAGCAGTGGTTCTCAACGTGGGGTTAAGGGGGTTAGCCTATTCTTAGCGCTAACCCTGTATGTTGATGTGTATGTTTATATTTGTTGCTCTAGTTCACTTTAACAGGAGCAAATCTGGTCCATTTGGGGGAAAACATTTTTATTTGTGAATTTAAAAACATGATACAAATGAGCATGAGTCTACTAGTAATTTTTACTGGAAGTCACCCCTGTAGTTTTCTATCCTGTATGTCTTTCACATCTTCTCTGCTGCTCTTCCATATTCGCCAAAATATGTCTAAACAGACTTGGTGATCCGAAAAACAGACTTGGCGATCCACTGCACATGTGGGGCCAGCTGTGTGCGAGGTAGTGAGGTAGTGAGGTACACTTATTATCTTCATTAATAGTGTATTCGATTTTCACTTGGTACAAACTTTTCCCTAAATAAGTCAGTTTGTTAATGAATGAATTAAATGTATTAGTCCCACAGTGGATAAAATACTGATTGATTCATAAACAAGACGTGCAGCGGACATCTCCTTTCATGACAGTTATTCTGAACAGCAGAAAGCAAATATCTACATTTCAAACAGACAAGTTTGGTGAGAGTTTGGAGATCTTTGGAGATTTTGTTTTTCAAAGTGAACCTGATTTGGTCCAGTTAAAGTGAACCAGATAAACAAGTGTGAGCATGCCCTTAAAATATACTGTATCGTCATCTGGTTTAGTCCTGAATACATATATTTTCATTGGTCTCTTATTTCTGTGGATGAAGTCCTCATTTTGAAGGCTATAGCAGTAAACTTTGAGAACCACTGTTTATTTAGCCATATTAATAGAATAGTTGAAAATAAGATAGGAGTAGTGCACACATTGAAATAACACTTATTCTGTCCTTCCTAACTTCATTCTTTCTGGACTTCAGGTCAGGAGGAGTCTGTGGGCACCTTTAAAGGCAATGAGTTCTTCAGCTACAATCTCTCCCAGACGCCCATTCAGAGCAGCCTGGACGAGATCACGCTGTCTTTCCGCACGCAGCAGAGAAACGGCCTCCTGCTCCACACGGGGAAATCCGCCGACTACGTCAACCTTTCCCTCAGAAACGGGGCGCTCTGGCTGGTCATCAACCTGGGCTCCGGTGCTTTCGAGGCTCTGGTCGAACCCACCAGCGGCAAGTTCAATGACGATGCGTGGCACGACGTGAGAGTAACAAGGAATCTTCGACAGGTGAGTGCTTTTTGTGATATGTGGACACTGACGCAACATCTTCTGTACATTAACATCATAATAGGTGGTGTCAAATACGGTGTTGGTAACCTGCAACAAAAGTAATGTAATTATTACGTCTACTTTCTTCTAAACAAGCTCCCAATGCGTTACAAAACGGCGAGTTACTTTGCGACATGCGACATTCAACATGGTGAGAAAAAAACACACATCAAATATTGCAGCACTTCATTCATGGAGATATGAAGTGCTGTAAGTGGCGCCATGGCAAGAGCTCTGGTGTGTGCTGTCTTCTCTGTCTGGTGCGCACTGGCAAATGAATCTTGAATATTGTAACTAAGGAATTTAACTAATTACTTGTTCAAAGTAACAACCCTGGTCTTATGTTTATCCTTGTGTATGTCAGACATGAACCATATCTAATTTGACTTTAAGTGTAAACTCACTCATTTTCAGACTTGATCTCTTGTATTTTGACAGGGACGTTGCACAATAGACCAGACATAGCAATGAGCAAATTTATGAATTAAAAAATTGAAAAGTTTAATGAATAAAATTGCCTACTTAGCATTTAAGATACAGGTAAAATGTAACACCCTTAATCACAAAGATACACAATACACAATGGCTACAACACACAATGATTTACAATCTTCTTGATGCTTATACCCTTGATTATCGTTGAGCCAGGTCTTTAGACTGGTTTTAAACTGTCCCACTGAGCTACACTCTCTCACAGACAGAGGTGCAAGTTCCAGGCCCCGCTACTTTGACAGAGAGGAAGTTCTGTCCAAATGTAGGACCTAAAGTTTACCTAACTGTCTCCTCTGGAGGTGGATCTGAGCCCGACCTCCTCACACCTTCTCTCAAAGACAAATAAATAAATAAATAAATACATTTAGTGGTTGCCATTTTATGGGCATTTCTACAAATTAAACAAGTATTTGCAAACCTTGTTGACACTATTCAATTTGGAATATTTATATTTATTGCTGAATTAGTCGGAATGATCAATGACACTGCGTCTGTTTGAGCTTTCCCAGAGCAGTCGCTTGCTCTTCGATGCTTTTAACTCGAACACAAACCTTTTAGCTCCGCAAACAAAGAGGAGAGGAGTCTGTGAAGACGACCAACCCAAAATAGCAGCGTGAGGCACATGCACCAGTTCTCCTGCACGTCCATGTGGCGCTCTCACCCTGAAGGTCGGGGACAAGAGTGACTTAAAACCACAGTTATGTGTCTAAGTGTGTTCAATGAGCAGACTTCTAAAACGTGTTTATTTCTCCTCTCTGCTCGTCGCATGTTTCTTAACTCTCACAAACAGAGTTCACTGCAGAGAGAGCAGAGCCGCTGAGAGACGGACAGCAGCACATCTCAGTTTTACACAGACTCTGTGGTTTGGGCACATGCAACAAGCAGAGAATAGATCAGCCACAGAAAAGTATTCACTTGGATAAAGTCGCTGTGTGTTTATCTGAGCAAACACCATATTTTACATGTTTTGATGTTTCATACTGTTCATTTTATATTCCTGCCTAAATGTATAACAATAGGCTTGTAATGCTATTCAAGAAACATGATGATAGGAGGAATTATTAATATCAAATGTTTTCTTTATATTCACGTTGAAAAAAATCATTGATAATCTCTGCATTTAGAGCCAATTATATATTTTTTTTAGAAATCACAATATTTCCAATTTATTGTCAGCTGATTTTAAAAATGATTGTGACAATGTCAGGTCAAATCTTGTACATTTGAAATGATATTTGTCATTCTGTAAGAAAACGTCTATACTTTAGGCTTGGAACTAAACACATACTGGTACATCCATCAGAGAGTACTGACCTCGTTGAGGAAAGGTCAGAAATTGGTCGAGGGTGAAATAGACGAAGAAACTATTAGTTTTAATTAAGTATCTCTCACTCTGGGTAAGATTATTTCCCTTGAATTGGAAGACATTTGAACGGTTGTTTTAAAATATTATAGATTTGCTCATGCATCTTAACAATTGTGCTGCAAGAGTCCAGTGTTCTGTTTCAAAGTGGAGTTATACCTTTAATCAACAGTTTTATGTATTTTTGGAAAAAAAAGATCAGTCTTTTCAAAGACCCAGAGTGCGTGCGGACCGGGCACACGTGTTAGGGGCTTTTAGCCTGTATGAATGAAAAAGCCATGAAGGTGCACTCTGCCAATTTTACACATGAGGTTCTCTTGTCATGAAGAGTACTCTATCTGAAAAATACCGGCTTTTAGACACGCCATTTCAACTTAATTGCAAAAATGTACATTATGTGGCACATTAGCTAATCTTAATGTGCTCCATAACCCATTTATGTTCACATTATAATTTATGATCCAGTTATGGTAATACTAACAAAACCAGCATTTGGCTTATTATAACAATACATATAGAACATATAATAATTTATCTTATAAGCAATAGTAAACAAATAAGGTTTTTATGTTGTGTGAAGTAAACTATTTAAAAAGGCAAGAGTAGAAAATACAGATTGTCGAGTTTAAACGTTATGTCAAATAAATAGTCCAATATGGCCCAAAGGGAGGTGTGGGTGATGATGGGGGTTAGGGGAATTGTAAAAAAATGAAAAATAAACTGATTGTGCTTGAGTACAAGTACAATCCAATAAACATTTGATCAGTAAAGTACAGGGACTCCAAAGCAGAGATAGTGGGCTTGGATTCACTATAAAAGTATTTAATTTACAAAAAACAAAAACAGTACAGAAAGGGGCAGCAGCAGATGAGTCCTGTCACACACGAAGAAAGAAACCAGAAACGCAACATGAAAATATACATTAAGTACAGTACGTGTTCATTTTACTTATATTTATTCTATCTTAATTAGTGTAATGCACAATGGACCAGGTACACATACTTTTATGATTAAGTTATGCATTACCCCTGTAGTTGAATGTGTAAAAGAAGAAGTATGACCACATCAGATCTGTGCTTTTAACCATACAAATATAAACACAACCCTTGAGAATAATATGTCTTGTGGTTCCTCTCGGGTGTGCATTCTATCTACTATGCGTCTTGCTATAATATACAAAGCTTTAGCCAAGACATTATGTTTATTTCCTCACTCTCTCTGCGGGATATGAGAAACACACTGGCTTATGGTTATGGACTCATGATGCTGGTTCTCCGCTCACATAGCTCATCATTAGCCATAGAAAGGGATTAGTCTTGTAAGGGTCAAGGTAACTGCGCTCCCATGCGACTGTCGCTGTTATGTGAATATTTCTCATCTATTGGACCTATCTCCTTTCTATTGTCCTTGCACTTATTACAGACTCTGACCTCTGTCTTGTCGCATAGAGGCCGCCTAATGACCACTTACATTTTCTGCACTATCACGGTTTAAACACTGCTCATTGGTGGAGAGCCGAGGAGCCTCTTACAGTGGCTGTCACAGACTCTCAGCACATTTATACAACTATAATGGTCACATCGATTTTTAGATTTTAAACTAAATAGCCTAAACAAGCAGAGAATTGGCGCTGGTGTCAGACAGTGATTCAGCGTTGCCGTGGTGAAAGCAGAAGACGGCCTTATATAATGAGTATAGCCAGTGTGTGACATTGTGATCCACTGTTCTCAGTCCAAGTACAACAATGCCTGCAGCCTCACTCCTTATTAACAATGACTTGAACAAGAAAAAAAACAGCCTGTTTATTTGCACAGAGAGTTATGTCAAGGCAGCACAGACTTAAAATATATTACTGTATGTAATTCTTATTTAATACTAATTTTAAATTACATGTATATTTACTGTGTCGACAATGTATCGTTGCGAATAGTTAGACCTTTTCTGATCAAACGTTTAGTGTTCACTTATATGAAAACT
>JAPMNZ010905649.1:0-10210 GCA_029875035.1 Pomatoschistus microps
AAGGGCTTGTCTTCAAAAATCTTAACTCTCTTTTCAAAATTTGAAAAGAAACTGAAATTTTTGTTAAGATTTATAATCAAAGACAAAAAAGAATTTCAACAAAATCTGGCCTTTGTGAAAACACACTTCAACACTATTGAATTGTGCAACCTTCAAAGCCTGGATGAAAAGAACTTTTCTGATTTAATTTTTTTAATTGCCCTGCTGATTTTCTCTTATCTGTATCAAACAAAAGAGAAATATCGATCTACAAAGATATTGCAGTGGTGGTGAAAAAGGGATTGTCAAGAGTATTGGCACCTTGAGAACACTGATGAGGTCTCAAACCAGCATGAATCATTATACAAGCAACTCCTCAAATAAAAATTCCACTAAATTTCAAATTCCAAATAAAACCTTCCCTCAAACATAAGACACATCGTGCAGAGTTTTGAGTATCGTCATAGAACACTATAGATTCCTTTGTCCAAACACAGCTCGCCGTCCTTTCTGATCCCGGAAACTTAGACACACTCTTTAAGTAAAAAGTTCTTAAGTAAGACTGCATTCCCTGTGATCATGTGTCTGTGTGCGTGTATATTGTACACGCGCATACTTGCACGCTCGTGTGACCTTCGGAAGGGCAGGAAGAGTAACTGGGGAACTGCCTCTGACTGCACCACATCGATCTGGGTCCTGCCATTCCCCCGCTTCCAACACACACTTACACAAACACACACACACACACACACCCTCGGCTCATTGAACAAATAGACTTACATATGACTGACGGGGCCAATTTCTCTCCCTTTCCTCCCAGTGTTAATTTATGGCCATTGATCCGCACTGGCCAGAGCTTACACCCATCACGCTCCTCGGCTTCTATTGTGTGGTAGTGTACAATGCCGCCTCAGCAAAAGGAGAAGACTAATACAACAGAGCTTTTGAACAGACTTCAAACGAGTTACAATAATGAGTTTTAGGTGTATGCACATGTAAGCGCGGCCTATGCACTGCCCATTATGTTATTTCTTTTAAACATTACTTGAATTTAAAATGACTAAAATTAAGAAATGTCATGAAGAAGGACAATAGACAAAAGCATTCAACATTCAATGAAATATGGTTTTTTTATGTTTTGCTTTTTGTAATGGGCTGAGAAGATGTTTGTGATGCAAAATGAAATTGATTAATGGAAAACCCAATGTGTAACTAGTCAGCTTTATGAATATGGAGCATCACTTAAGCTTTGTTTTGGTAAAATTAATAAACAATCCCATTCTGACCTTTCAGGATCTAAAAACACAATCAATCAATCAAAAGAATGGTAGGCCTTTTCTAAACAGACCAAAGACCATATTTACACAAGAATGTGAAACAAAAGAAAGGTATTCTTATAGATCTCAATAGCTCTTTTTAAATTTAAAAATCTATATTGAACATCAGACCATAGATCTTCATCACATAGTGTGGACACAAAAATCTGTAGAGGCTCAATTAAGTCAAAAGGACAATTATAGTTCAAATAGGTACATATCTTAAAAAGACAGGATGATGAATTAATGAATGTATGAAAAAAACAAGAATTGTATTCTTCTTTTCTGCTCTTTGTCTTTATGTAAATGTATATTGTAACATTATTATGTGATCATGTGAACAAAGCATTTTCTTGAAAGGAAAACTTAGATAAAAATATGAAATACAGATGAATACAGAAACTTTGTCTTGAGCATTTTGAACAACAAAAAAGTGCATGTTTGTTGCCTTCTGTCACATCTTTGGATGAGCTTTTTCAGATAGAAAAGTGACAACGAGGACCTCCTCCTGAGCCAATCAGCGCTCAGCCCAAAGCATCGATGGAGACAGTATGAGAGTTTGTTCTCAACAAATCAGATCTTTAATTCTCATATCTTTAATTTACACAAGACTCTTTCTGCTGACAAATGACTACAATTATGTGGACCTTTTCTTTAAATTGAAGCTAGCGCATGGCCATTTTTCAGAGTAAAATGTTTTGAGGCAGTTTCTGAATTTTATAACAAAACAATTTTTTAACAAAACTTTCAAAAAATGGATATGGTTAAAGTTAGGATCAGTCACTTTAGTATACATCATCGGGCATGGAAATGATATATTTCTTTCCCGTGTACAGACTGAAAACTTATTGTGAATGAGAAAGTCGGATATTTTAGCTACTATGATTCTCCTTCTATTCATTACGCATCTTTTAAATGAACCCCGGATAAGATAAGAGACTCTTGGCCAGGGCAAACAATGGAAAGACATGTGTCACTGCTTTCCATTCTCAAAGCAAACAGCAGGCGCTCTGTGAGGTGACATCAGTGACAGCCCGTCCATCAGCCTGGCACAAAGATAAAGGGGGGAACGTACTCCTTATTAAAAATTTACACACATACATATGAGCAGGGAAGGGACGGACTTCGTGAGTGTGTATAGAAGGTCGAAGTTAATTAACAGCAAGAAGAATAGATTCTAGAACAGGCCTATTTAACTACGTTTCCCAATGGCCAACCATATGTTTTTGGTTAGCCATGTTCGAGCCGAATAGATGCTCAATACACAATCACCTTTAACAATTACTGCTTTTTCATGTGTATATTCATCCATCGACAAAATTGACATCAGAAAAGCAAATAATAAATGTGAAGCTTTTTTTATATAGAGTTAAATATGATCAGAAGCATTTTATCTCCAAATTAAAAGGTCTCTAAGTATTCCACTGATGTGTGTGCAACCGTAGTTTTTGAATGGTCAATCATTTGTGTGTTAGTCTGATGAGACTCAAAGGGTTAAAAGCATTCCATGTTGCCCCAAAAAGACATTTGATTCGGTGGATACAGAGTCCTAATCTGATAAAAAAAAAAATCCTAAAGAGCGAAGAAACTAATTGAGAGTCACTTGTTTGTTGTTGTTCTGATGCTCGATATAACAATGCAGCCACATGTTTCTGTGTGGTGGGGGTGATGCCAATCGAAATATTGATGGACATAAATGAGATGGAATAGTAGTATAAGTAAATTTGAAATGTATATTGTTTATGCATCTTTTAAGAAGCGTTGAAGTGCATGACTAGCAATTTTGTTATTGGCCAATTATTACATCTTGTTCTGGATGTTATCAGTGTTACACCCCATGCAAAGAGCCATGGGAACAATCATCAGCATTGTTTTAGCAGGAGAATTGTTTTTGATTTCTCAAGGGAGCTCAGTATAATGGCAATAATGACTTGATTTAATTGTGTTGAGATGATGTTTGTTTATCCTCTGCGGTTTCGCCATTAATGGATCCAGCAGCCTGCACTAATGCTGGATGGCTGGTACCTATCTGTTTACAGCAGTAATCTGAACATAGCAGGAGGCGATTTATGCCATTCATTAAAGTGTGTTGGGATTGGAAGCACGCTTACAACATCAACAAGAAAAAGCCACGGTAAGAACAGTATCTTTGGTTCTGTGTATAGTTTCCGTACAGTGTCCTTGTGAGAATGAATGTCTCTTATAGTTTTGGTGATGGATGAAAAACCTGCCTGGAAGCCAAGATTGCCCCAAGGCAACTTTTGTGACTGATTAAGGCAGACTTTTGAAGCCTGACCTTCAAAAGTTGAGAATGGGGTGAAGAATTAGTCAATTTTCATGGATATCGTGTATGTATTAAAGAATAAAAAATACCTCTTTGAAGATGGGTGACCAGATTTGAAACTAAGTTATATCAAGTAGATAATGGTAAAGAATTAACTTTTGGAAATCATTAGAAGACAAATCCTGAAGGGTGGATTTTATATTAATCTAAAGGATATGAAAATAAGACCATCAGGGGGTAGGCCCAGATAAGCTGTTCCAGCTTCTGCCAACTCCCTTTTGGGCTTTTTTTCTTTTTTTTCTTTTTTTTTCTCTGTCTCTTTTGTATCATTTTGTATCTTGATGCTCAAATAAACAACAACAACAACAAATTAAATCAAAAGTACTTCCCGGGCAGTTTTCCATGTGGCAGTTTATGTGAAAATTAGGTTTTCTTGTTTCGTTATTGTTAATTTTTGCAACTTAAATAGTATTTATTTTGTAAAAGGTTTGTATACTTTTGACCACATGACCTTTTAGTATCATGTAAAGATAGTACTTTTCAAAAACTACACCACACAACAACAAGAAAACAGAGTGACCACTGGTCAATTGAACTTTTTTGACTCCATCAAGTTTTAGCAGCAATGGGATGCAATTCTAAAAAAGTCCAGAGAAAATGTTCATCAACAGTGTGATTAAATCCCTTCAGTTTTAATGTTGTTGTCTCCAGCTAAGACCTGTTTCTGTTGTTGCTAAATATGTGTCTAAATACAGATGAACCCACCCCATCTTTGTTTTGCTCCAGAATCAGCAGCAGAGCTAATGACATTGCACACATTCCTGCTTCCCGTATGATTATGTGAATAGCACTGAGAGGGCTATATTTGGAGCATACAGTCTTTACGCAGGCTGTTTGAGGCAAAAATTACATACCATTTGATAATCAAACATGCTGTGAGTGACAGTGCAAATAATGAACATATTGACACTCTAGCTATTTAAATAAGATGATTTTATCATACAGACACAAAATAATAAATTAATAGGTGTGAGACAGCTTAGAGACAGAGGATGGCAGGATGAGTGTGTTCAATCAAAACAGTGATTATTTGCTGGCTGTTTCTTCCCCCATACCGTTCAATTACTATAATTATAATTACAATAGCATAACAATCATTGATTACTTTAAATCATAGGTGTTGATACACACATTCAGCTGAAGAAAAACATAATGTTGGATAGGGAAGAAGGGTGGAAGACACCACAATGGTAATTCCCATGTTTACAAGCATTTCTGTAGAAATTGGACCATTCAGATTTCCTGCTGTAGATGTAAATGTTAGCTCAAGGACACAGTTAGAACATGCAAACTCCACCCAGTATGGATTTTGAAAGGATAAATACATGGCACACTTTCAATTCCAGTGAGCATTTATGATATAGTATTATCTCTTGCCTTACACTATGCAGCACTGTGTCAGCTCCACTTATTCTCACCTACGTTTAACACTTTGTTACGTGAAGGTGTGGCAAGAAATGAGGTCTCACTGTGACAAAAAGGACCTTTTTTGCGTGTCACATACACGGAAAATATCACACAGGCTGAAAAAAGACACTCTTCCTGGCTGTCTTTCTCCCGTCTGCACCCACCTTTGCCTTGGCGCTTTGATGGTACAAGGGAAAGCGTCACAGCATGTGGGAAGCCATTAGAGTCAGGGACAGGCGGGCCGAAGTCATCAGCTCATAGGTCCTGACTGACAACTTTCTTCTGTGTTGCCTCCCCATTTGCTTTCTGCTCCTCAAAACTGAAGCACGGCTATTTTGTACTGATACGTTCGTTGTGTATGCATGATTAAACGTGTGCGCTGTGGAGGTATACGAGTATGTGAGTGTGTGTGTGTATGTGTACAAGGCTGGGTGAGCTTATCCAATTATTTTCAGATCCCATCTAAGAGACGTCTGTTGCTTGCCATCTGCAGAAGACGAGGGTGGCAGACATTAAGGGAAAAGAGATCAGTGAAAGATTCATACTCACTTGCATTCAGAGATTAGGTGTTGCCTTCACAGGGAAACATAAGCTACTCTCTTATCTGACACCGTTAGCCTCCTGCAACTCCTCTCATCAATATGTAAGAGGAAGAAGATGAAATCGTATGCTTTTGTCTGTAGTTTTGTCATGATATGTATATATGATACAACTTTGTAATAGACACTGCTTTGTTGCCTTGCAATTGGGGTCTTCTCATATGTAGAGCTGCAGATGGATGAAACCAGGCTGAGGGAGTGGTTTCGACGAACAAATCATAAAGTCTGTCATGGGGTAGATGCCGCACATCGACAGCCTCGCTAGTCTCAAAACATGCCTCACCACAACATGTACAACACTAATCTAATGAACAAAAAAACACACCTTTGTATACTCATGTTCAGACAATACGACTTAGAACAATGTTTTCTAAAAACAACAGTAGAAAACAATACAATACATATTCTTTCCTTCAGGTAATTCTTCAATAACCTTGTGCTACCCTCTGGTAAAAATTACCCGCCACAGAGGATTAGAAGTAGAAAAAGATAATACCCTAAATTATGATCTAAATTACCCAGGGCTGGTCAAGCTAGGAATAATGGTCTAAATTCAGATAGAAAACATTTTTTAACCACTGTGGCTTGTCAATTTGACCCAAGGATACCACAAGGGTTCATATATTTGTCCATAATGTTTTAAATCATCTGTTAATACAGGGCTATAATGACCTCACTCCTCCACTTCTCATTTCAGTTGGCCCTCATATCAAGTTCTGATGATAGATTTAAGTTATTCTACCGGTGTAACTGCATTGATATCACATTCAAGCCTAAAAAGACTGTTTACCAGAGGTCCAACATCTTTATATGACAGTGGACACTATTCTGAGTGCACAGTGGAGCTTTATTGTGGGAACCACATTAACACATCCCGATTACCCAAACTCTACATGAACCAAGCTCCGGTATAGTTTTGTGCATACTGTGCTCTACAGTTTCCTGTGAGTTTAATGAATAACGTCCTAATGACAAATAAGTGAGGAAAATAATTTGTAAATTAAATAATCTAATTTACTCATTGTTTAATTCCCAGGCAATAGACACAGAAGAACCCTGTATGTGTATCACAGATTATGAAGAAAATAAATAAGACTGAAGTGGGGCGTGGTGAAAATGTGAACTTTAGGATCAGCATTATTGAGAAGTTTAACATGAAGAATTTTCAGGAAATTTCAGGAAGTTTACAGGAAAATAAAAAAAGTGGGGAGAAAATCTCGAGGTGGACAAAGTTGGTTAGTAAGAACAAATATACCATATTCTTAGCTTTGAATACTTATAAACTCCAAACATCAAAGCAGACCCTTGGCCTTCCATTTATTATAATCGTGTTGACACCGTAAATCCTACTGCGAGCCTTTACACACAATAGCTGAAAAAAAGTGAAAATGGGAAAAAGGATAGGAAAAATAAAAAACGGCATTGGAAGAAAAAGACGCAGAGGAAAATGAGTCGTTCATACCTGACTGCTCCTGTAATATAAAATCCAATTTAGAGAAGCATGGAGGAGGACAGCGAGTGGTGGGGGGCGGCTGAAGAGATAAGCTAACTTGTTCCCTTGTCCCATCGCATATGCGTATGTACACAGAGCAGGAAAAGCGGTATAGGCACCATCAACTCTGCAAACATTAAATAAAGACCAATACGGAGGCTGTCCTGAGATGATAAGTATGGCCCACTCCTCCTATGAAGGCAACCCACCACTCCTAATGCCAATTATACCACGTCCTGCACACGGCTCTTATTGAATTCTTATCTGTGGAAGTGGAAGGAGTGAGGGGGGGGGCTTGAAAAGAGATTGTGACAAAGTAAGTCAAAGCCAAATAAGAATATCTGGAAATTCCAAAGTAATTATTTTATGTGCAAAGGAAGGTTGAGATAGGGACAGTAAAGTAGCTTGAGTCTGAGGAATAATCTGAGGCCTTGTTTCGGTGGAGACGCTGCGACAGTAAAACGGTAAAGTTGGTTATTGGTTTGGCCTCCCGTTTTCATTGAGACGGTGTTTCAGGGGGGTGAAAATGCAAGCATTGAGAACCCTCCAGAGTGGAACAGAACAGAAACGCTGTGTGGCAGGGCGCTCTTTCACAGTGGCGTGAAGAAAAATGTGTTAATTCTCTTCCTGCTATGACCTCACAACTTCCCCACAGGTACCTTTGGACAGTACAGTCCAGACATGCACAGTAGCTGAGAACAAACGTAAACAACAATGGCGGCGAGTACACTAATGCTAAGTGTGCTTCGAGCGCTACACTGAGAAAAATTCAACTTTCAAATGAAACTACGCAATGCTGTAGTTTTTGTTTCAATTTCCGCAGCGACTGTTGAATGCAGAATGATGTTGGTGCAGTCTTCCACGCCTTTGCAGTGGCCTGAGGAGAATGGTGTTGAGGAAGTGTTTATACCGGGGGGTCGTCTGTGTCGTGTTGGAAAGTTCCACTGCCCAAGACTGGCGGGGCACTAGAACGTCTAAACGCTGTCCAGGAGGTTGGTCATTTTTGCTAATTGCTTTGCAGCATCTCTGCAGTTTCACCCCTCTGAACGGGGCCTGAGAATGTGGGGGCTGGGAGCTACCTAAATTGAGGTCAAGACTGAAGAACAGTTGTGGCTAGTCTGCATTTTGCCAAAGCAAAGGTACCCTTCTTTCAAACCAGAGAAAATGGACTGTAATAAAATCCTTTTCAGACAGAAAAGGAGTCTGATAGGTTCATCGGAATATTTTACTTCATTTAGTTGAGTTGAGTGAGTTGAGTGTTTATTTATTTTGGGTTCAATAATCATCAAATCATCCATTTACAATTACTTATCACAATACTGACATAATTCAAATTCGAAAAATGAGTGCGAGGAAGAAAATCTTATAATTTCCATTCCTGTGCACATCACACTTACACCCGTGTGTCAAAGAAATACGGCAACAACACGGCAACAAGCAGCACAGTGACCCCAGCCACTCCCGCTGCAGCAGGCACCAGAGCAGCAACAACCAGTAATGCACCAAATCCTCGAGCCAGAACTGCACACACCCTACCCCATCGTGACAGGTCTTGTTCAGCTGACTTCAAACACAATGTTTTTAGATTTCTTCTATTTCTCTTTTTTTTCCTTTTTACCAGACAATAAAATATTTTCACTTTTATATTAAAACTATTAACATACAGTATATACAAATCGTATGCATTCGTGGCAGTGTAGTAGGAGAAGATAGATTTCTTTCCCGGAAAAAAGTTTGATTAATTATAAAAAATGTTAGGTACTACGACTTTGAGTTACCTTGAATCTGTCAATTAATCACAATAAAAATGGCCGTAGTTACGAAATCAAATGATTCGATGTTTAGTTTTCCTTGAGTATGTTTAAAACAGTGGCATTAGGCTGTACGTAGTGCACAGATACATTGGATGGAGGTGCACTTTCTTTTTTAGTTCAAATCGTGGCTCAAATACTGCCGTAGAAACACGGCAGAGTTGATTGCCAACATTAATAGAAAAGATAATACTAATGATTCGGAATACTATGTTGACTTAATTTGCCCTTAACGAGATAAAACGTGAATAAAGCACTTCTTGCTGCTGATTCCATTCAAAAGGTGCAATTCTGAACCCGTGTAAAGTTTACAATAACAAGCCATTAGCTGAGTAAAAGTGATGACACGTGGGCCATGCTTAAAACGCATTAAGGAGCTCTGATTAGACTCACACCTACAGATGCAGCACAGATAATTGGAGCCTGTGCAAAGTGCTGCGTGGTGAGAGAGGAAATATGTGATGATGCACTCAAACAGGAACTTAATGAGCCGCAGGATGGAGGAATGTTGCTAGGTAAATATTGCAGCTATATGGTTAACACGGCTAGAAAGGGTTTGGTGGGGGGTTTTTAACACTGGGCACCTATAGCACGTATTTGAAATGTACATCTAACTGGTCGATTGTTGACAACTAATTGAGTAATAAAGTTATAATATATGTCATCATATATTATCATAGTGACCATTTATACTATTATCATAGTATAAATGGTGTGATTATACTGGGTCCCAAGAACAGAAAATGGGGTTTCCAACAATACTATCAACAAACAAACTATCATGAATATACTTAAAAAGAATGCACAATGAGACGCAGGTTAAGAAAAAAAGACTGTTTACCAAAATAATATATGTATATAGAGTATAAATGTCATTCATCTGTATATAAGTAAATACTAAAATCATGAGCAATGTGCATTACTGCAAAGACACCTAGCTACTAATTTTGTATATTTTTGTGTGCTCCCTGTGAGCAATTTGTTACATCTAAATGGCAGCAGAGAGGAGAAAATACATGTTTGTCCTACGCTTTATACGCTTACAGGATCAGGACAAATGTTATCATTTTGTATACAAAAATTAGCTACAATAAGGACATCATCAAAATTAACCCTTCTTTACACCATCCAATAGATTAAAAAACAGAAAAAAAGTAATATAAATCCACTACTATTGGCTGATCCTCTAACTGTCTTGCACATAGAGGCCCAAGAGGGGCTTAGTAATGTTTGAAGAGAGGGGGAAAATAGGCTGATGTGAT
>JAPMNZ010905734.1:0-16178 GCA_029875035.1 Pomatoschistus microps
GACAACGGACGCAAATTAGCCCAAGGCTACAATCCGGAGTGATATGTTCATTAACATGTACTGTCCCAACCAAATAAACAATAAATAAAACCTTTTGAAATATTGTTGTCTTCATATCAAGCTTTTTCCTCCATGTATGTCTTTTACAAAACAAAGCAGATTAATATTCTTCTGTAGCGTGGGTACTGTTGAACGCCAATAAATATGACTTTCAAATTAATTATGTGGGGTTGCTCTGTCACTGAACCAACCAAATTCTGTTTCTTTTTTACAGATTATCTATGTACAGTGCTAGTTTATCAAACTTTTAAGTCTTGAAAGACGTGAAGATCACAACTTCATAACACAATATAGTTTTACGCCTGCTTTTAGTGCAATTTATTGATATTTATAAGCACTCCACTAAACTCTAAATGTTCGACTATTTAAAAACCACCACAATTTTTGCAGACTATGTTTCAGACAAAAGAATACATTATTGTTGAAATCTTTCCCCTCTGTCCTCTACATAGTGGAGAGCAAATCAATACATGACTTGAGCACTGGTGCCTGATGTAAATAATATCCGCAGGCAATTCTGATAAACCGTCTTCTGGTGAATAAGGCAG
The DNA here is from genome assembly GCA_029875035.1 of Pomatoschistus microps. NCBI lineage: Eukaryota > Metazoa > Chordata > Actinopteri > Gobiiformes > Gobiidae > Pomatoschistus > Pomatoschistus microps. The sequence continues at coordinate 609 of JAPMNZ010905734.1, forward strand.
GACGGCCCAGTGACCTTGACCGTTCACCCGGAAACAAAACAATAAGTGAAGGATAAACATCACTGTTGGCTATACTGCTTGTATATTACCATTATTTAGAGCAAAAATCTTTCTCAAATTTGACGGTCAGCTCTTCCTTACGTAAATTGGGAATCAACATCATAATTTCTTCTTTTTCATTTCAGACTCTAGGTCCACACTGTAAAAGACAGAACAGGAAACACATCTAGACATCTAAAAACAAGCCTCACTAAAAAAATAAGTGTGCTATGTCATTTTGATGACTGCCCCAACGATATATATATTTTTGCTATTTATTCTTTCTCCAAAAAATCATGTTGGAACCGTCCATCTCCTCCTCCGCCATGTTGTCTTTTGTTTTCTTTCCAGCCACTGTACCGAGAGAATCTGCTGGCTCTAGCGCAGCAAAGGGGAAAATGTATACATGACAAATGTTTACAGGTAGAACTATATATTACTTTGCGTGTAATGTCACTATCATACATCAAGATTCACGGTTCAAAAATGTATTTGCTGTTTTCAGTAAAACCACATTGGAAAAACTGTGCAAGACTTGCCCAGTGTGCACCAGTTTCACATTGTAAGCTGAAATACAGAAGTAAATGACTTTTAAACCATATTCTAGTTTTAAAAAATTACGATATTATTATTGAACGCCATAATTGTATGTTTTCAATAATACTGTACAGCTTTCTTAACCTTAGATTAACCCAGATTTTGGACATTTCACTAATTCTCTTAATCTTCTTCAAGTCCACGTCTGGTCATATCTGCCCTTCCCTTGTTCTTCACAGAGCTTGTCTTCCTCCTGTCTTTCTCCTTAAAGGGGGATAGAATGAGTGGTGGAGATTATAAAAAGGCTGCACAATCTTTTTAGTGTGTGATGTGTTCTGCATGTGCATCAACAGGATTACAGTGTCAGAACAATGTCCATGAACTGATGAGGAGCGATCACGTTTTCCACTGAGAGTAGAGCAGAGTAGAGCAGAGAAGACACAGGTGGGATATGTATAAACTTCTGTCACTTTACGAAAGAGGCTGGATGAAGTTTCTCTCGTATATCTGTCTTTCTCACCACTGAGCTGCTATTTCCAAATACCATAAGGAGGGAATGCTATTTTTATGATGTGTTGTTTTAAAACCTTTTACAACGGAAAGTTTGAGTCATCTTAATCCTATACAAGCACATCAGAGTTTACTAAGTTTTGTTGGTAATGTTCTACAATGCAGTTTATTTAACTTAAAGGAATCAGATTGTAATTATCTGCAGAGAGATACCTTGCAGGAGGGTCTGTTAGACTGTTAGTGTCGAACAAGAAGGACTGTGGAGATGATCAAGGACGTTAACATTATACAACATTTATTGACATTTATCAACATTCATGGACCATAGGTATTCTCTGATCTGTGTTTGCGATTTCAACGGTTTTGTTAAGTCCTCTGAGATGACGACTGGTGATTTTGGGCTGTACAAGAACACATTGAATTGAATTGCCCACCAAATGTTGAAAGGTATTTTATTTGTTTTGAATATAATGAATAGAATAAAAAAACACAAAACAATAACTGTAATATAATCCATGTAACTGTTCCTAGCTCTTAGACTGCTTGGTTTGGTGCATGTTTTGACAAGCAGTATTTTTGACCTTGTCACATCTTAAAAGCCAATCAGCTCTCAGTATGTACATCCTAACATGATTTCTATTCAAATAAAGACAGCATGCTTTGGTCTGATATGACTCTTTCTGTTGGGAAACAAACTACATGTATTCATGAAACAAAAAGGAAAGTATGCCCTAGCTTTAATTAGAATAATATTACCATCCTGTTGAACATCATCTAATGCATTGTGCACTATTGATGATACCAATTAGCAGGGGCAATTTTGGACTTGCAGCGTCAGGAGTGCTTAGCACCTTTGGGGGAGGGGGTGAGGGTCTATACAAATATGCAAATATATGACACAATTATTTCCATCACCCAGACAACTCATGCTTACACAAACATTTGTAGCATATTTTTGTGACAAAGATACATGTTTGTATTGTTAGTATGTTACCTGCTGATGTCCCTCACTCTGCTCCGATCATTATTCTCACTCTTCTCCTTCTCTGTTTAGTGAAATACACATGTGATAGATCCAGCATTACAGGGATCAAACTAAAGGCTGTGGTTTACACATGCTCTGATGTCGACTTCCACAACAGTGTCTTACCTGATGTTGAATATCATGAGGCAACATACATATCAGGACACATATGTTTTCACTTAGCTCATTTACTGTTTATTTCATTTTTCCTTTAGATTACACAAACCTGACTTGATGCGTTAGCAACGCAGCACTGCTCAGAGAAAGTTGGTGGAAAAGAGAGAAGAGAACGATACATGTTTGGGTTCTCATTTTCAAAGAGGGTGGTCTAACTTCAGTGGAGCATACTATAAAAACAACAACAGTATACATATTAGATATGATTCATGTCTGAACGTGTTTAAAAATCCCTCTAATTTTTTTTGTGCCTATAATTTTATGGGTACTTGACATTTTTAGGGGTACTTGAGCACCAACGTCGCCCCTGCCAATTAGTACAGGTCTCAAAATTTGAAAGTTGCCTTTTAGTTCTCTAGTGCATTCTTTATTTCAAAGACAAGTGAAGTAGAAAGCGACTTTATGCTCTCTTTGGTGTCTGTATTTCAGGTATGCAGTTGTAACATGAATGGAGGGCTTGTTTAAATCCAGTTAAATATGGAGGCCAAGCAATGTAGTGCTCAAGCCAGGTTGGTTTATGCTGGTTTGAATCACTGGTGGCCAATTTCCTAGCATAAATAAACGTTATAATCTTTGAATATTTATTTGAATGTAAACGCCCAGAATGCAGCCGCCGAATAAAGAAATATTTTAAAAGAGGAATGAAAAGGCATGCATTTTTGATCAACAACCAACACAACCTGGAGCTCAGCCTCAGTGTGAGAGCCCTTTTGTGTGGAGTTAATTGGCGTCGCTCACACAGATAGATTTATAGCCGGGCCTGGTGTGTAAAAAATCACTTTGCCTTGGGACTTTTGGTCTAATGATTTCTATGCAGAACGATGTGATTTAAATGCCTGAGCTTTGGGAAGGCACGAGTGAATCTTTGTTTCCGATGAAATATCTACTTTTAACAAATCTCATGTGGCGTTGTCTGCAAGTAATATGTGCATGGTGTGATTTGTAGGTACATGCAGAAGAGACATTCCTATATTGGATTTGCTTGGTTGGTAGTACAAATAATGTTATTGAGTTTGTTATATAGGACCCACTAGACTTCGTATGGAAGCAAATGAAGTGTGTGTGTCAATCCAACCCCCCATATGATCTGAATGGGCTGTTTTTCACCGAGGAGACTACAGCTTTGGTTCTCTGCTGGCTCCTGATTCTGCGAGGGCAGAAGGAATGAGGGGAGGGAGATGGGTAGAAGTGCAAAGGTAGTGAGAGGTCACCAGATGGATTGTGGGAAGAGTCAAGGATTTCATATCTGCTGGGATTAGCCTACTGCTGTATTTTTAAGGTGAGCAGAGGGTATTTACTGTGTTTATTCCTGAGTTCGAGCCCTGGGATGCTTTATCCATGCATGATGCTGGTGTGTAGACAGATCTGGCCTCAGGACAGTTTAATAGTAGACCAGTTTATGCACAGTTCTTGTCTTGGAGAAGTTTAATATTGTAACCAGTCAAAGCATGTGATATCTTTATAAATGTTTGAAGTCAGTTTTTTTGAAACACTGAATATTCTTAATGAGTATTAATTTGAGTTACACTATTTTCTCATATTACTTATCTGTAATATCTGACTGATTGTCCGTAATGACAGTGAATCAAAAGAACTTAAGACTTCATGGTTACCTTTCGCTTTTACAACTTTCAGCTTAGAACTCTTATATTGGTCTCTGTTCAACTGTTCTAAAGTAATTAATGGTCTTTGTTTCAATTATATAGATATTTTTGTTTCCTCTCCTGCGCTCAGACATAAGTGCCTTTTTACCCGACAGATTGGCACAGCGCAAATTATACTGCAGCATTCTAATAGGAGTTGGAAGTGCATTTCTGCACAGCTGGTGTCCTATTTGGCCAGTCTGGGCTATAATTGATATTCAAGCATCAGTACATTGCATTATTTTAATGCTGATTTTGGGGACATTTAAATTATAGTAGTGCTAAAGTAATGACTTCCCAGATGTGCTGTGTTCAAATACTCTTGCAGCTCTAAAGAGCAAAAATGAGTTTCCGGTCCTTATCAAAGTCTGAAGCATAATGGGGTCAAAACAAAGCACATGAACAACTCAAATGTGCACTCGGAGAGTTCATACCCCACCAACACCACTGACAATTGTATTGGGGTCAACCTAAAACAGCACTTATGTAAGCGGAACGTGAACGCTATAATTTAAAACACAAAAAGTATTGCACACTCAAAATACATTTTATTGCCATATAGGCCAACGGACTCTGAGGAGAAAATCATAAATCGACCACCTGCTGTTTCCCTGAGTTAGGTTTCACCATTGGGGGAGAATTTGATAACAGCTATAATATGGAACAGTCTTCCTGCAAATGTGAGACAGGCTTCTACTCTGAGGACGTTCAAATCCATGTTGAAGACAGTTCTGTAAAGTTGCATAAAACTTAAGGACAATATCTACTCACAGTGGGACGTTAATGTTTCCTTTGTCACTTTGAGTTGCCTTTTATGAACTGGGCTATACAAATAAACTTGTCTTGCCTTAAATATAGAACAAGGGAAAATATTATTTGCAGTTTGTTTGCTGTAAGTTCTGGTTATTGTCATGCAGTTGTCACAAATATCTGTAGCAACTGTGGAGGTGTAGTACATTCTGGATACTCAGTAATTTAGAACAAGTCATATTTAGTAAAAGGTAAAATGTTCCTTGTATGACCCTGCCCTTGGTCACATCTTGTACTAATGCACATCTCTGCACCATTGTTTTCTTATTGTGTTGTAGCCTTAATATGATGTTCCCCTTTCAAAAACCATTCATGTCTTCACGGAGGCTTATTGGAGCGGGGATGTGGTGCAGCTCTTTTATGCCTGGGCTCTGGCTCCGGAGGACTAACGAGTCAGACACTGTCAGATCCAGGATAGCAGGGGCCACGGGCGGCTGCTTTGAAGTGGGCTGTGAGATTCTCATCTACAGGGATCAGATGAAGGCACAAAGGAGGAGAGCAAGAGGTGCAAAGCTCTGGCTAAACAAGCGTGTATGGACCAGGCCTAGGTTACACAGTCCGAGCTGAGTGGAGAAAGACAGAGACAAAAAAGTTCCATTGTAAACATGATGTATCGCCCAGTATCTGAACAACAGTCGTCACAAAGAGAGCGCCACAGAATCCGGGGACTAGTCCGGCGTTCAGGGGTGTCGGGTACCATCAATGCGCCCATGAAGCAGGTGGAGAGACAATGGGCGAATACTAGTGCTGTCAGTTAAACGCATTAATAACGGCGTTAACGCAAACCCATTTTACCATTTTTTTTTTTTTATTGTACGATTTTGTAACGTCTATGGAGAAGTGTAGAGGACAGAACATACATCTGACATCATCAGCAGTCAGATTATGGTCTCTATGTCAGACTCGTGACTTGAAAGAAAAAATATATATTGTGACTGAAAGCTGCTCATTGTGCAGCCAAAATACACATGGTACAGGTTTGTTTTTTCTTGTTTTTTATTTCAATGTGTTTTATTTCAAATATATTGCTGTTTTGCAATAGTCAAATTTTTCGATGCATGCATTTTAAATTATGTTGTTTTTTGTTGAAATGGGCAGTGCATTGGTTAGGTTAGGGTTTTGAAACGCCTTTTTTAATATAGAATTTTAACTAATTGCTTGGAAATGTCTTGTATCGAATTGAAAATGCCCTGTGTGCATCTGGATTGAATCTGGCCTTACTCTAAGATGCCAAACCCAGCATATAAAAGTCAAGCTGGACACGAATGCGCAGTAAATTGTAGAGAGAGCAAGCAAGTTCTCCCACTTAAAAAGATGAGGGAGGACTGTAATTTTAAGGTATATCTCAAAATAAGAATGTATTTGAAATTATGGTGGAAAATGAGTATCTGGTCACCTACAAACAAGCAACATTTGTGGCTCTCACAGACCTGTTACTCCACCTGTTACCTGTATCAATGGAACCTGTTTGAACTCATAATCAATAAGAAATACAACTGTCCACAACCTCAAACAGTCACACTCAAAACTCCACTACGGTCAACACCAAAGAGCTGTTGAAGGACACCAGAAACAAAATTGTAGACCTGCACCAGGTTGGGAACACTGCATCTGCAAAAGGTAAGCAGCTTGGTGTGAAGAGATCAACTGTGGGAGCAATTAGTAGAAAATTGAAGACATACAAGACCACTGATAACCTCCCTCGATCTGGGGCTACACGCAAAATCTCACGCTGTGGGGTCAAAATGATCACAAGAACGGTGAGCAAAAATCCCAGAACCACAGACCTAGTGAATGACCTGCAGTGAGCTGGGACCAAGGTAACAAAGGCTCCCATCAGTAACACAGTACGCCGTCAGGCACTGAAATCCTGCAGTGCCAGACGTGTCCCCTGCTTAAGCCAGTACATGTCCAGGCCTGTCTGAAGTTTGCTAGAGAGCTTTCAGATGATCCAGAAGAGGATTAGGAGAATGCCATATGTTCAGATGAAACCAAAATAGAACAACTTGTTGTGTTTGGAGGAGAAAGAGTGCTGAGTTGCATCCAAAGTACACCATACCTTCTGTGAAGCATGGGGGTGGAAACATCATGCTTTGGGGCTTTTTTTCTGAAAAGGGACCAGGACGACTGATCTGTGTAAAGGAAAGAATGAATGGGGCCATGTTTTGTGATATTTTGAATAAAGAACCTCCTTCCATCAGCAAGAGCATTGAAGATGGAACGTGGCTGGGTGGCTATGATCCCAAACACACCATCCGGGCAACGATGGAGTGGGTTTGTAGGAAGCATTTCATGGTCCTGGAGTGGCCCAACCGGTCTCTAGATCTCAACCCCATAGAAAATCTTTTGAGGAAGTTTAAAGCGACATCCCCAAATACTTATTTTTGGGGATGTGATTTTCTGTTTTTTTTCTCATTCTATCTTTCATAGTTGAGGTACACTTACAGGCCTCCCTCATCTTTTTAAGTGGGAGAACTTGCACAATTGGTGGCTGACTTAATACTTTTTTCTCCACTGTGTCTTTTATTATTTCATTTCCTGTGTAGTTGTTTTTTATAGCGCTTCTTGGTCACTCAAAGACAGTTGTTCAAGTGCATTTAAAAACATTTGTGGAGATATGAATATGGTGCCTTGATTATTACACAGAGATGAATTATTCAATGAAACTATAATAGTAAAATGTTTTAGGCCAATCAAAGCGCACTGACACTAGAATAATGCCGACTTTTAATGGCAAGCAGTTAGAAGGTAATTGCTGGTAGTTGTCCTTTCTTCACAAGCCCACATCAGGAAGCTTGGCAGGCTGTTCACGTTGTGTTAATCAGGCAACATAAAAAAAATAAGCCCACTAAATTCATTAATTAATCTCTTTTTATTCCTCACAGCTCAAACTAGTTTTAAATTATTCCGGCACTGAGCTGCAGGGTAAATTGGTACTCCAGGCATGTGAAATAAACATTGGGAGGTTTATCTATTGATGCAAGACATAAGCAGGGAATGAAATGTAATTGATTTTGTATGTTGGAGTAAAACGAGTGCAAAAGAAAAGTGCAGCAAAGCAAATACTTATCATGGTTTTTGGTTTTGGCAATGAAATATTTACATAGAACACGCACGTGAGTCAAGCATGTATAATTCCTTGTTGCCACGTAATACCTAGTTAGACTTTTTGCTTACTCTGCTTATTATTCAAAGCTGGAGTAAGCAACATTTCGGGTGAGGTTGCTGAAAAAATGCATGTCTAACTCTATAATTTCACTTTGCAAAGTGTCATGGGTGTTGAAGCGCTTTCTTTCACAGCCTATTATAGTATGTGTTGAAATTCCGTCGGTGCTCTGTTCAAGATGTAGTTTTTGCAATGCGCCTTGCTTTGATTGGCTGCTGACAGTTACTGCATATATATAGCACAAACATGTTGTTTTCTGTTGAAATCTCTCAAAGTGTTCTTCGAAAATGTTTGATTTTACGATAGAGCAAACATAACTTTAAATGACTTGGAAATAAATTATATAAACTTAAAAATAATCAACCAATATCTGATGCTAACATAAACACATTATTGCCGTCACTGAAACTTAAGAAGTACAACACATGGAACCTTTTGGTAACAATTTGAGAATCAGTTTCTTGATCACAGCACCATATTTTCTTGATTAAATAGTTTTCATTCTAAACATCCCCCAAATATAACACCAGATGTGTAATCGGATTGCTGTTGGAATTTATTAGATCAGAATCTATAGATCAATCAACACTCCCCGCTCACTGTACGCGCCTGACGTACTTTAGCCTCTTCCTGTCTGTAACTCCATCCATGTTTTTCTGTCCCACAGGGAATGCCTTTTGTCATGTGACATAGCGGAGCCGGTGTTGTAGGATGTATACTATAGTGATGGGGGGTTGGGGGTGGTCTTCCTGGGACAGCTGCTTCTCATCAGCTCTCAGTGGAGCGGAGTGAGGCTGGTCGCGGCTCTGTTCCGTGGATCAGAAGGCGCATTGGGGAGGGGGTTCAGAGAGATGCGTGGGGGCCCAAATGCGTCCAATTAGAAGGTCATCTCAATTTGTTCTCCCATATCCGCGGAGCTCTTCGGGAATCCAGGGCCCCGTTTTAGTTCCATGTTACATACAAATCCTTACTCCGGGAGGTGAACGAGTTTCTGCCATCTGGGAGTCATTACGCCTTTTCCTCCATTGTTTCCTGTCTTTTCACCCCAGTCCAGCTTCACCGAGTTCTAGCTTTAGCTCTTTGTTGGCGCCGGCTCCATTGGCTTGGCTTGTTCAGGTTCGAAGCCCCCCCAATCCCTCTATCCCGGGTTCCCGTCTGTGTAATTTAAAACTGGGAACGCTTAGCGGCAGTCACTCATGCACGGGGCGTCCGCATTAGCACATGTTGTTCACCTCATCAGCAACAGGAATGTTCGGCAAAAGATGTTTTGATTCATCATGCATCCATTTCCACCACATTGCCCTATTTGCAATACATTTCTCCTTGGCTGTAATCATGCAAATAATAGTTGGGAATCATTTGAAGCAATTTCATGACACGTTTTACTTTTTCAAACGCATTCCACTTCAGAGGAATTCTCTGGAGCTGCTTGCATCTTGAGGCTTTACAGAGGAGACAGGAAGGAGCTTGCTTGTGGCCACCAAAAATCGCTTTCTTTTTTTTCAGATTTGGTGATGTGAGTTTGCATGGTCTTTGGTTTAAGATTTTTTTTCTCTTGTGGAGAAATGATAGATTGCAGTGGTCTATCTGCAAAAATCTTTTTACTGAAACGCTGCAGAAATCTGTCGCCCTGTCTTTGTTACTGTCAGACATCAAGACGTTTTCTCTTTTGCGGGCTTATCAAAAAAAAAAACCCAAAAACGTATTGTGTTCAAGGAAGGTTTTCAGTACAATACCAAAGGAGAAAATACTAAGAGAAATATCATGCTGCAACCCTTTATTATGTTGTCGTCAAATTGAAGTCAGAAGGTTGTATTTTCATTGACAAGTACACAATATCCTGCTGTTAGAGTGGGTAAAGTAGTGGTCTCACAAACGCTATTGCTAGATGATTGACAATACAAATGCTCTTTTTTGAAAAACCTCGTACAGAGTGTTCCAAGGGAAAAAAAGGAACCTTAAAATTATCCATATCTGTAAATGGTGGTTATCTGCACACTCATAACCACATAGCAGCCTGATTGTGACTCTTTTTCTCTTCTGTGTATTGCAGTTCTCAGAGACGACTTCAGACAGAACCCAGTGGATGTGATGGTTGCTGTGGGAGAACCTGCCGTGCTGGAGTGTCAGCCCCCCCGCGGACACCCCGAACCCACCATCTCATGGAAGAAAGACGGCTCCAGTCTGGACGACAGGGACGAACGCATCACGGTACACTCTTGATTTTGAGGCTATTTTTCATCTGCAGTCCCTGGATAGGTATACTTCGTCTCCCTAAGGACAATAACACATAATAATGAAATGTAGATATACACAGAATATAAGGGAGAGCAAGAAAAGCATACATCACACAACAAAAACACAGTTCACATACAACAAGAGATATATACAAAGCAATAAGAAAACGCATAGATAGAGACTAGCAGCGGTTAAGATTTGGGAAAAGACCGAGTATAATGCTTACATGTCTGATGGGTTCTTTTCCAGTTTGAACATACTTCATACTGATTTGATGAACTTGGAGCAAACAAATACATGATCCGAACACTGTAGTTGTTTTACATCTGATGATACTGTGTTTAACGGTATAAGATCGGTTTGAGATCTAAAAAAGGTATGTATTGCAGTTCCTATGATGTTGGCGAGTAAGTCATCTTTGAGAACATATACCACATTCCACGGAGGCAAAGCGTCACTATTTGGTATTTTTTCAATTCACTCCACACATGGTGATGACAGAAGCTGGCACAGTGGACTTTCAGACCATCACCATCCATTCCTATTGTACATGTGTTTAGTGTTAGTGGAAAAAGTGAGCACCCGGAGGAATTGTATGCAGACACAGGGAGAACAGCTTCACACAGGCCTTTCGGTGTGGAGTTTGCATGTTCTTCCATCAGGCCCTGGGATCGAACCAAGGATTGTCTTGCAATGAAACACAAATTTGGGCTGCTGAACTCACAATTTACTCATCTTTATTTCAGATCTTGGTCAATATTTTAAAACAATATAACGAGTGAAAATACTATATACCTGTCCAGATCTACAGGTGGTGGTAGATTGTTTCTGTCCAGTGCTTTGTCAGAGCAGAGGTGTATGTATAATGGATCATTAATATTCATGATATTCATATCAAATACAATGTATGTATTATAGAGTATGTTTTAAGCAGCCAAAGCGTACCAGAGTGATGAAATGCATTAAAAATACAAGATTTCTATGTAAATATAATACAGGCAGACAAGCAAAGACCTCAAGTCATTGTTTTGACTCCTGCTCATATTAAATTCTCCAAAACTTTTGACCCAATGAAGAGTGAGTTAAACAGTTAAATTGTTGAAAAAAGGGAATCAGATATAGCATGATCTTATTACCTGAAGAAAGGATTATCATTTCCAAAAGACAAGCATGTATTACTAATTCCAGACAAGTAATCTCTTTATCTAACGGAGCAATCGAGGTGTCTAAGTAAACAACATTATCATCTTTATCATCAAAAGCTCATTTAGATTTGCAATTATAGATAGAAAACATGACTCCAAAGGACAGTAAACTAGTCTTTTTTTTTTCCATGTCTGTACAACTGATGATAAAATACATAATAATAACACCGATATTACATGCGCGGTTCTCAGAAGATTATATATAAGGCTGTCACAAAGCGGGAGCCTCTATTGATTTTCCCTTTTGCAGTTTTGTGTACGTTCAACTGATTCCGGGCCCTCGAGGCATCGGATGTATTAGAGCAGTAAAAACACAAAACAGGTTAGCTTTCACTCCACTTCCTATGGCTGTACTTCCCATGCCCCCGCCGACTAGTAATTGAATGTGTGCGTATGTGAGTGTGTTGATTTGTTTATCTGAATGCGGTGGAGCAGTTTCAAAGCCCGTCTTGGTGCACAGTGACAGGTAGAGTGTCTCTGGAGGGCTGTGATGGACAAAGCATCTATTTGTGATTTAAGAAGCAGTCTGGATCACAGCGGAGAGGTGGGTGGGGGTGGGTTTGGTGGTTGGGGGGCTCCTTGGAGATAGCGCATGAAGGCTTTGGGCTTTGTACTTCCTATACATCCATGTCGTTGTCCTGTCCAATCACCTCCTTTTATATGGAAATACTGTATGAAAATGTCTATTAGAGGCCGCAGCTCAAAGACTTGTGGAAGAAGGAGGAGTCCACCACAAACTAATTTATGGCTGCTATATACTGCAACTACTCCCAGTATTTCCCCCTGCGCCCAAAGCCATTACTTATTAATAATCACGTGTATATGCTTACTTCAAGCTTTTAATTATGGGACGCTCCCTACACATCAGCAAAGTGAGATGTATTGATTTTAATTAAAAAGTGAAATCCTCATATAGAGCAAAAACAGAGTCATTCATAATGCATTTAGAGGCCCTTGAATAGATACACATGTGATAGGTGCAAAGAAGTGTGAGTGCATCGTGCGAACCTATACTGCTGCTCAAACAATAGTACATTACATACAGCAAAGAATGGAATACGAACTCCATGCTTTCAGTCAAAGTCTCCAACTTAGAATAATATACCTGCAGCAGGAGAACTTGGCAGGCGTCTCTGTTATGCCACGTACAAAATGTCTCATAATTTGCCCAGCACATAATTCTATGGATTTTAGAAGGTGTCATGTCTCGTCATATGGGAAAGGATTTAGAATGACTCTTTTTAGTGCAATAACATGCATTTAATATTATATCTGGATTGGGTTTTGTTAGCCTGTCGTTAGTCTGACCATACCACCGTACTCATTTCATTTCACACTTAGCTCTAGATTTTCTCCGTTGAGCTCAGTTCACAAGTGGGAAGGGGTTAACTCGTTTTGCAGTTTGAAATGATTGGATCTGTGTTTACCGTGACGTATATAATGAGCCCAAATGAGTGAGGCACTTAGCATTTAGCCTAGCATCTCCGTTGCCATTAAAGGAGCCTGTGGGGAGTAGAGGCACAACATCTTTGCCTGCAGTTAAATTTGCTGAAAATAAAAAGGAAACATTCCCCTTGCTCCGGCTTCAATGTCTTGATTTTTTTAGTAGACGAACCAGAATGAATTGAAGATCTTCCTTTACATTCTCCACCATTACCAAACTACAACTATCAAAAAAACAACTTCCTCCGCCCCCGCTTGCTGAATTGTTGGAAGGGATTCAACCAAGCTTACAACGGCCACTAGGATCAGACCCAGACGTACATGTAGGGAAATAGTAACTGACCGGAGATTATTGATGACTAAGGCTACTCGTACTGCGGTTAAAAAAAAACCTGCAGTATTAACCCAAACTTGGCTTACAAGACACCTACAGTGGGAACTTTTGCTAATGTATTCCAATGTGGGTTTGCTGCAAATGGTCAATAAATGAATCTGAGTTTTCAAAAAAGTATTAATATTGTGCCATTTTTATTTTGCTTCATATCACAGTATAGCCATGTTTAGTAGTCTTAGTCATACCACCAGAAGACTATAATTACCACAAAAGATCCTTCCATTTATCAGTGAGTAACACTGAGAAACTGATGAGAATTGCAAACTTTGTGTGTCCTAAATGTAACCACAGATGCATTTTCAAGTGGTGGAATTGCTCCTAAAAATGATGGGCGGTCACCCATTTTACTCTTTAATCAGCTGCAGCAAAGAAGGTATTTAGAGCAAATGTTGGAAGCCAATAGTACAGTTCGGAATAACATGGAGTCCACTGGGATTCTTGCTTGAGTTATTACACCGCCACAATGTTTCACATCGATTCATCAAGAGGCACTAATTACACGGTAGGTCTAGCAGCTGTGGCGTGTCCAAGGATGCCACAAAAAGCTGAATTTGTCCAGAATTCCACTTTTACATAATGGTAATAATATACTTATAATGCATTAATTAGGAAATATTGTTTAGTTATTTACGGCATAGTCTAAAACGAGCAGAAACCACTTAAAATTGTAGCCAAAAACAAGCACGTGAACTATCTGTTGCACACACATTATAGACTACTTGGTGTATTTTGAATTGCATTGTCCAATATTGTAACTCAACCCCAACAAGGATTCCTGAAGGTGATAATCTGCGTTTATTACTTACCTGATGATATGCAACCATGAAATGCCACTTTATATTCCAATGTGCAATAACATCCATTATTCATAATTTGCCTGGTTTTAACCCATGCAAATACACTGACTTTGTTATGCTAAATTAAACATGTGTTGCATTATGAATTTCAAAATAAGGCTATGTACGCATTTGTAACTCGTTGTTCTTGTGAGTAGTTTGTAGGATCTGGGCACTAGACCCTGATTTATAATAACAGGTTTCTGGTTTTATCTGTGCAGTAGAAACATCTGTTAATGATAGATTCCGTGTGTTGTTGTGGACGGAGCGTGATTCTCAATCCCCTGCTGCCGCTCGGACTATAGGAAGCACGGACCTCATGACCTGTGTAAAAAAGTCATGGAATATAGTACACCGTCCTCTGGATATTTTAGTTTGTGGAGGGGAACTTTGGCCTGTCACGAGAATCATTATAACCCCATATGATTATAATAATATCGAGACCCGGAATATATTATAATCATATTTATTATCTGTAAAGTGGTAAAACAATGAGGTTTTAGCTGTAGATGCTTCAATATGACTAAATATGAGTTCATTCTGCTGTTTAATTTGATTATTTCTATAATGCATGCATATTACATTAGTGGTTAGTTTTCTGACTCAATTATCTTCCATCCAAATGAGTTATATGGACAGACCTAGCTCAATGACATGTTATTGGAAATATATTTTGTTCATACTTGTACACAGACCGTCAAGCCATATTCATGTTATTTCTTTGGCTGGAAAAAAAGCAACAGATTTAAATAGCACACCGGTGAAGAGAATATCCTCTGTATCGACATAATTCTTTGCTATTTCTAATAATAACAATGCTGTCGGCGAATCGACAATGTTTTAAACGTCTGCTCTTCACTTCCAGCCATACAAAAATAGATGGAATTGAACTGAATAATGTGAAGAGGAGTGCTAATGAATCCTCAGATTGGTAATGCACTTGTATACATCAATAAACAGTTGAGTGTACTAAATAAATTGCCATTCATTCGAGAGCCAGAAGATAGTATTTGTAGTAAATCAGACAATTTGAAGCTGAAATTGGATTATCTGGCAATGCATTTTCTATTCACAATCATGTCAGGTCTTACCAATAGACCTGGCTTTTTCCTATCATTTATTTATTTGTTTGTCTTACTTGAAGCTTGCTGCTGTGATTTGCATAATTGAGAAAGTCATTTGAGTCTTATGGCTTATGGTAAAGAGTTGTTTATATTTCATAGATCATGTCTACCTTGTGCATCATTGCCAAAACTAGCAAACAAGTGATGTCCGTAACTTCAATTGTATTTCATTTGAAAATAATTTTTGACTATAAAACGCTGTAGTATCATCTATATTGTTCATAATAAATATGCTTAAAACAGTCCTTCCCCTTGATTAGATTAGATTAGATTAGATTAGCTTTAATCTCACAACAGGAGAAATGTACATGTCACATTTGGCATGGATAGAACTCTCAGAATTGTGCAAGAGTCGGAAATGTGCAAATAAACAAGTTAATGCAGGAAAAGGTAGGTTGGGGACAATAAAAAAATTTGAATAACT
>JAPMNZ010905826.1:0-11808 GCA_029875035.1 Pomatoschistus microps
GGGATTCGAACCCAGGACCTTCTTGCTGAGAGGCATGAGTGCTATCCACTCAGCCACCGTGCCGTACCATGTCATTTCTCCATGTGGACAGAGATAAACACATTTTCAAGAAAAAGTTAGAAATTTCTCGCCGTTTTCATGCAAGGCGGTGGGGCACGTTAGACACACCGTTGTCACAATTGCCCATATAAGGAAATTGGCTCCAGCTAGCTTATGTTCAAATCGGCCCTCATAGTCCGATTCCAATATGCGGCTATGATTGGCAGTGGTGCTGGTTGCATCTGAGCTGAAGGAGTTCAATTCATTAAAATACGTTTTACTGTAGTTTTGATATCTTACATTATACATCACTTATTTCATGCACATGTAAGTTCATTTTACAAAATTCACACATATATATTTACTACTATGAACTAAAAAATTATGTCTTATTTGAATTGCTTGAGGAAAAAGGTTGTAATGATGTACTTTGCCTGGCATCCATTTGACTGCCCCACATTTTCCTCTAAACTGTATATTTTAAAATTCATGGAGGAAAGGTAAACAGAGCGGTTGGTTAAAAGCCTTAATAATGCAACAGGAAGCAGTGCCAGTCCAAGCTAATGCCCAAAATACCCCTCTGAGACTCCACGGCCCACAATCTGCCCCGAGTCTGCCAAAACTCACCCCAGAAACCTTTCATTTCAGATCAGCGTGTAGCCAGCATTAAGCAGCTGGTTGGGAATCTTTAAGATGCAGGAATAATGAGGCGCAACGCTTTGTCTGCCACTGAGAGATGAAAGCTGTTAGATACACTTAGAAATAATTTGACTGAAAATAAAATAAAAAAGAAAAGATCAATAAAAAAGGGACCGTAAATGACACTGTATTGTTGATGTCTTTAACAGACTTCACCAACGTTTTGTAGTGGGAGGAGAGGTGATATTCTGTGAAATTCCTTCTCCTGTGTCTTTGATTTGGAGATGGAAGTACTGTACTATAGAAATGATCTGGGGAGGAATGCAGGGAAAAAGCTCAAATGCTTTGCCCAGTGACACAATGACAGACTATATGTTATCAGGTTTAAAAGCCAAAACTTCACTTTTTTACCAGTTATAGCAGTTGAAGATTGTGTGGTACATAATAAGGGTCTCCAACCTTTCAATCCAATCTAATCCACAACTACAAAATTGTGGATTCACCAACAACAGATCAGAGAATCAAACCGTTCGAACGCAGGAAATGCAATCATTCAATTTCAATTCAATTCAATTCAATGTATTCCTTTATAACCCTAAATCACAACAGTTGAACTCGCCAACGGTTGAATTCGCCAACACAGATCAGAGAATCAAAAAGTTCAACACAAGAAATGCCACGATAAAGACACATTGGTCACATTGGAGCCATTGGTCCATAAGGGGCAGATGACCATTCTCCATAAATATTGAATTATGTCCATATGTACATGTTGTTAAACGTTGAGTTGAGTGTCCTGAGTCATTACCACTGTCCTTTTAGTTAGATCCTACAAAAAGAGCTGAGTTCTGAGAGTCTGTGAGATTGTTGTTGAAGAAGAGTCCAGTTATCGTCAAATTTCGGCCTTGGCCAGTGGAATGTGGACGATTAGAGGAGCCTGCAGACACGCGGAGAAAACACACATTTGCCATATCAGAAGAATACATATTTAAGCAATTTATCTGATTTAGCACATTTGACTGTAAATCCAACTCAGACAATTGCTGGTGCCCTCCGTATACGGGGCCTGTCCACGGGGGTCGGAGAATCCAACCATGAGTCGCGAGTATGTTCAATTTCCCCTCCGAGAGTTTGTGTCCATCCAGAGATCGCATTTTTAGATCTTTCAGCCAATGTTCGGCCTGTAGCACATTCCGCTGTGATTCCCATCGCACTCTCAACCACCATCCTGGTCAGCTCCTCATACCTCTCCCCATTGCAAAGGACAGCTTTGTTTATTTTGAAGAGCTACTGGTGCAGGGAGATACAGGTTGGAGAGCCCTGGTGCATCATACATATACATTCTTATTCACAAAAGAACAGCAGGAGAGTAAAGACTTTAAACAGGGCAGAGGGCTCTCACTCTGTGCCCAGACAAGAGCCTTCAGACAAACATCAGCTGAGTGCTTATTGATTGTGAGGATCTGAGAGCAAACATCTAAATGTCAAAAGAGAAAGAAAAATCAAAACAGCCGAGGATATGGATTGAAAATGCACAAACAGAACAAGACTTTAAAATGGAATCTATTGTGCCTTTTCTACTTATGAAACCAACTTTTGTATATGATTATGTATACAATTGTTACGCAGCTAAAACAGAGAATAAATTTTAGAAGGAGGAGTCAAACGCAGAGGACGCACTTCCCTACAGGGGACAATACAGTAAAGAATATAAAGTGAAGCCATTTCTTTTCACGAAACACAACTAGAAATACTTACAAATATGTTACTATGCTGGATGGGACTGAAGTTCTAATAAACATTAAACAATGGATTATGTTAACCAAAGGCTTAGCGAACCAGAATCCGTCACAGTGCAGTGGCTTGCAAAAGCACAAATACATCTTGCGCTATTGCACATTTTGTCATGTTTATCGCAACATAAATATAGAGATCTGTGAAAGCAACATAAAGCTTTTCTTTTAACTTTGTCTTATGTCAAACGTTTACACTGTATTTTTGCCGGATCCCTCCCGACATCTTATACCATTATCAGCTCAATTGATACTTATATTATGATAAATATGATGCTTGACCCTCTCTCCCTTTGACCATAAAGGTGCACTTTATTAATCCCCGTAGGACAATTCATCCTCTGCATTTGACCCATCCTGATGCCGCTAACGGGACGGGAAGAACATGCAAACCCCACTCAGAAAGACCTCGTTCCGACTGGGATTCGAACCCAGGACCTTCTTGCTGAGAGGCGAGAGTGCTATCCATTCAGCCACCATGTCGCCCGGTAATAACGCCAAAAAACTCCAGCGTTGTATGAAAAAAATGCAGTTAAATCTCAATATTCACCAGTAAAGGTTACAATCAGTGAAGTGTGTTGCATTGTGGGCCGATACAAACCTGTGACGACTGCACTCTTGCCATTGATGTATCGATGCGTGTTTGGAGCTGAGATAATTACATCCATGAGAAGAAACTGCAGTGAGGTCGGGGCACAGGGCACGCAGAGAACAAGCCCTGCCCTGACCGAGACCTGGTTAAACACCGGTTAGGGAATCACCTCCAAAAAGTGTGATAATTGAATAAAGTCTTCCAGAAGTGAACAGTTCAGTCTGAAGGCTGGTATTGTTCCATGAAATCTAAAAAAAACACAAGTCTTTGCTATTTAAGCTGCTAAAACATTTAATTTCTACCCATAATTTGTGTTTTCCTGGGCATATTACTTCTTGTGAAGGATCCGTGGACTAATATTATTTAGGTCTGTTGCTATGGGAAACATGCCTCAGTTACTTAGATTGCTTCAACTAAAATCTTCATATGTTCTTGAAATCCTTTGATGTTGTACCTACTTCAGTTTTATTGCATGTACGTCCAGTCTCTAAGTAGATATGAAAAAAAAGCATCGTCATAAAGATAATAATGGAAGATATGCACCTGCGTCTGAATATGACAAATACACATGATATTTGGGGACACATGCAAAGTGACATTGTTTGCTATAATTATGTTGATTATGAGTCATCACACCCACTGTCCAAAACTGACTGCATTTAACTGTTTATTTTCACTTTTATTATTATTATTTTTCTCATTAACCTTTCCCTTTGTAAAGTGTCTTTGAGTGGCCCACAATGTATTATCACATCACTATTAAACTAATGTTCTAAGTTTCACCTTTATTTGATTTTAATGTACTCATTTAAAGAATTATACTAAATATACTAGAAAGAAAATCAAAAAGCTACAAGACCTTTTCTGAATATTCTATTTTTTTTTCGTTCCATCAAGCCTCTCAAGAGCAGATGAAGACCACTGCAATCGAAACACATTGACGTCCATTTAAATAATAAAGGACTTTTATTTTACCAGTGTGCCTCGGATTCCGCCTCCTCCTTTCTTATGGAACGGAGATTCTTAGTATTCTCATCTATGTTTATCGTATCCTCGCAGAGCACTGGATGATTAAAAAGAAAAACAGATTTTTTTAACTTCATCGCTTACTTCCAATTCACTTGATAACAAAACAGAGAATACCTTTTTCTGAATAGTTAAGATACAAGAATTTCTTTGCCATTTGCAGTAAAACCACATTGGAAAAACGTTGCAAGACTACCCCAGTGTGCACCAGATAGCATTAGGGTTAGGGTTCAACCAGATCTCAATCAGAAATGCCATTAAATGTGTATAAAACCGTTCCCTTTACCACAGGAGTCATGCTAGTCTCTTCTTCCCTCAGGTATGACTTGCCAGGCGCGGACCTCGTACACGGAAGACGAGGTTCTGTGGGGCCACCGCTTCCTGCCCGTGATGTCTCTGGAGGAGGGCTTCTTCCGCGTGGACTACTCCCAGTTCCACAGCACCTTCGAGGTCCCCACCCCGCCCTACAGCGTCAAGAAGTTCGAAGAGAAGAACGCCCTCCCCTCCCCTCTGCACACCCCCACCCCTGCCCTCACCAGCGACAGCCACGGGGCCAGGCGGGACCGGGTGTTTTCCGTGGACTGCATAAACGCTATAGACGAGAGAAATCGCCAGAGCGGTGGAGGTGGCGGTGGGGCAGGTGCCGGTGGGAGACTTCCGAGCAAACTCCAGCGCATCAGCTCGTCGGGGAAGGAGGACTTGCAAAGGAAAGTGCTGCTATTGAGCTCGCAACATTCGGAGAAGGCGTGCAGCACCGGAGACTTGCCCCTGAAGCTGCAGCGCCTGAGCTCGTCCACGGTGAACGAGGCGGAGAACAGGCTGCAGCTCAAGTCGCTGAAAGTGGGATTCGAGCCCATGACGCAGTCCACGGGAGATCTCTACGAGCAGAGCCTGAAACCCGCGCTCTGCCCGTCGCCGGTGCCGATGCACAGTCCGCACTTGTCGGGAGGGAGGCCTGAGGATAACCTGCCGCCAAAACTGCGCAAAATGGCCGCCGATCGCTGAACAGTTCTAAAAAATGACTAAAAAACTGATGAGAATATGCTGTACTAGCCTGACCAGCCAGCTCATTATACATTCTGACACCTGTGATCAGTTCGTATGGAGGGGCTGAGGGCGCAAATATTTCCAGAACCTTGAGTAGAAAACGTTTTGACCAATCACAGATCACTGAACTGAGATCTCACCTTGCGTCCAAATGAATACGTTTCACCTTCCTTGTCCTTCCTTCTCTTTTTTATTGACCTTCTGTGGCATGAAATTTACTAAATTGGCAGTAAAACACATTAGAACTAACCCAAACAAGTGATTTAAACAAGAATCTGGACGCAACATTTACCAAAATAGTGTCTCCTCTTGCTACTTGCTAGCTAAAGTCAAATTCGGGGACATAAGATACCTGATTGATGAGTTGTTAGGGCTTATATCTGGATAAATAATGATAATAATAATAATGCATTATCAAAGTTTATTTGTACTTATATTGCATCTTATAAAGATAATATCAAAGTATAAACACTAAGATCGCAGAGAGCACAAAACCACGTAATTTTATGCCCAAAATGGTGAGAGTGACACAAACGGTTCCCGAGCTAGAGGAGAGGATTTAAGTCATATCGAGGCAGATCGAGTTGGCGCAAAACTTCGTCCATGAGCACATCCTTATTGGGCTTCATTGAGCTTGTGGATTAGCATTGTCCATCCATATAAGGTCACTTTTGAAGCGAAAGGAAGCACAAGGAGGTATTCTTGCCCAATTCTGACTTTGCACAAAAATCCAAGATGGCCGCTTTGCTGTAGACACTTCCTGATTCCTCTGATTGACACTTTCGCCGTCCAATCAAATGCAACCAAACACGGCTCATAAATGTGCGGCTCGGGACAGTGATTCAGACCCTCGCGTATTTAAAAAACAAATTCAAGTCGTTTGGTTCTGGCAGATCAGGAAAATACCGTACTGTACTGGCGCCTTGCTACACGAGATGATTATTTTTGCAGTTCTGCTGATTCGACAAGAAACACTTTTGCTGTGGTTTATTTCCGTTCGGTTGCTCTGTTTCTTGCATTAATTGGCTGGGCACAGACTTCATGCTTTCAGATTATGCAGCCCACAGATGTGCATGTAAATCTATACTTTACTGTATGCACCACGACACCCATTACAAACCCAGTTACAAAACGTTGGGACACGGGATACGATTCATTGAGAAGTGCTATTTGTCATTCTATTCCCAAATGTGTTGTTGCAAATGAAGAGTCAAGACAATACTAGGATGTTGCCAACTCTTTTATTAAATCTGGGATACCTAACTTTTTCCCCCTTCATGATTATTACTGTTTTTGTCACAGCAGAAAGAGTTTTACTTGTATGAAAGTACCATGTAAAGTACTAATTAAATCTGGGCTGAGAGCTCACTTTTCTGTTCTAAAGATTGAAAACTGGATCAAACTGTTTTTAGAGCCAGGAAGGTTTTTTCTAGTTCAGTCTTTAATTGGTTTAAAAGTTGTGTACCTCAGCTTTAACTTATTGTAGTATTTATGCAGTTTAGTTTTTTCATAAATTGTTCATACTCAGCCTTTTTCCTCTTAACCTTCACCCAAAGTATAATACATTTATACCCACATTTCCAAGTATGAGTCTGGTGTTTGTGTGAATGGTTGGTAGTGGTGGTTGCCTCGCTTCTGTCAGTGTGCCCCATGGCAGCTGTGGCTACAATACTTGTTTATTACCACCGTGCATGGAGTGAAAGAATGATGCCATGTTTTTGAGAGTGAAAAAAGTGCTATATAGTCCCCATGCATTATTATCATTATTATTATTATTATTATTATTATTATTTTATCTCATTTTTATGAACGCACTTCACATGCGGTAAAAATACAGACAACACCAGACAAACTGTATCAGGTATCAGTCCAAAAGTGTCCCAACGTTTTCGCAACGCAGGTTTTGTAGTTAGTTTATCAAATCTTAATTATACTGAGTTCATAATAAATGCAATTTGCTACGTCCTGTGTGTGTGTGGTTATTTGCGTCTCGGTGAAGGTGGCCACTGCAGCTTGCCAGATGTCGATAAAGCGCTTGACAGTGTAATGCTGTTTTAATAGGCCGTAGTTAATGCCCTAATGTTGTCCCTCTTGGCAGGCGACGCATTATCAGCTGCAGCAACGCTATCATTCTCTGCATAAGTATGTGAAAGACATTACAGCTGAAGTGCTTATTGGAGAATCTAATGGCCATTATTTCATTCAAATAGATGTGGCCAGTGAAGCAGTTTAGAGATATGCCAAACAAAGAATTATTCACAACGTCTGCTGATCAGGCAGAAAACAAAGGATGGTGCTTTGTCCCTGACCAGAGTGTAATAAGGAGTGGACTATTGAATTGGATTGAAGACGGATGTCTCTGGGTTCAAGTGGATTAAGTTTGAGCAACGATCTCTCACGGCAAATGTTAAATAGAATATATAAAAACAAATAAACATTCAGCGTTTATGCCTTCCATAAAAAGGACATTTTGTTTTATTGTTATGGGATTGCAGGGAGAACAAAGGGTACACTGCTGGTGTGTATGTGTGTGTGTGTGTATTTGTATGTGCATTTCTGTGCTCGTTTGTGTGTGTGTATCTGTGTATGTCCTTGTGTGAGTGTGTGCATGTGTGGGTGTGTGTTTGTGTGTGTACCATGTTTGTACATGTCAGTGTGTGTTGACCTGTATCAGTGTGTATGTGCATGTCTCTGTGTGTGTGTGGAAGTAACAAATTCAGATTCAAGCATTTCTTATCATTTTTGGATTATGGAGATTCCAGTAATCGGAAAAACCGGATGTGAATTCTATTTTTGATTTCATAACAAATCAATTGGAAAAAAACACCTTTTACTGAAAACGAAGCAGCATGCTCGATCATGGAATTTGGATGGAAGATGACGTCTCAACACGTTAATCTTTCCAAATGGAGTCTTTATCCTTTTAATAGAAGAATGGTGTGACATTTGCATACAACCGGAATTAACCTACAAAAGCTCATCATAAAGAGCGCTAATCCTGTACATTCTCTCTCCATATTCTCGGTGTCAGTCCTGCCAGTTTCCAGAGAACCTAAGCCTTCATTTCAGCAGCTCCTGCAGCACAAAGACAGCTAAATCAATAGCTACAAGGAGATTTTCCCTGCTCCATCTGCACAACAGGGAATGACCTGCCCCCCATTTCATGGAGGTGAAGAGAGAGAATGCAGAGTCAGTGCTGCACAGTCTGATTGGACGGTTTGGCCATGTCTAAAACCGAAATATAAAACTATGGCCCAGACAACGAAAAAGCACCACAGAGATGATTGGCTGCTGGATTAGCACCTTAGCACCTTATTAGCACCTTTTGGAATTCTTTGCCAAAGTCTGCACTCAAATGTTGCGATACGAATTAGCCAGAGGGGCATTGTGATTGTCTCTGTGTGTCAGTGGTTGTGGATTGATGGATTGAGATGAAATTGTGTGTGTGTGTGTGTGTAAGTATTTCATTTATGGGCTGAGTAGATGGCAATATATATACTGTATGTATAGCACTCTTGCTTCTCAGAAAGAAGATCCTGGGTTCGAATCCTGGTTGGAACAGCTGAGTGGAGTTGGCTTGCTCTCCCCGTGTCTGCGTAGGTTTCCTCTGGGTGCTCCGGTTTCCCCTACAGCTAAAACATGTACAATAGATGTGAATGTAATGAGTGAGTGAATGGATGGTGTTGATTAGAGGCATTTGTAGAGAGAATAGAACAATATCTGAACTCTGAACATTGTAAAGCACTTTGGGTGACCTTGGTCTGTAAAATGCACCATATAAACAAACATTACATTTTACAGATCAGGGTTACACCAAGAGCTTTATAATGTTTTTGGAGTGCCAATGTTTTTCTAGTCACTCCATGCTGGGTGATGACAGAAGCGAGACGCCAAACGAAGAGCATCAAAGCCTCCAATCATCTCCATCCGTTCACTCACTCATCACATTCAGACCTATTTAACATGTATTTGGGGTGAAGCGTCTTGCCCCAACAACAAGTTTGGCACTTTACAGCCGCCCCACATTTTTTTGAATGGCCCTTATTGTCATGGTGTGGATTTTGTGTTATTTCACTTTGACTTATTTTCCCTATTTCAGTTTGACTTCCTGTTCCCGTGTTGATTGTCTGCCCCGCCCTTATGTGTTTCATCTGTGTCTGTGTCTATTTGTACCCTGTGCTCCTCTCCCCTTGTTGCTGGTTCATTGTATTGTCTTGTCCAGTTCTGTCCTGTTCCTTTGGATTTTGGAGTTTTGAGATTTGTTTTCACATTGGACTTTATTTTATTAAATCATTATTTTTGCATTCCTGCATTTGAGTCCTACTTCATCTCACGCCACATGACACTTACCTGTTTTTGTAAATGTTCTATATTCTCATTTGAAGGCTGGTTACCCATGTTCTCCCGTGGAATAATGACAATAACCAGCGAACAGAAGATACAGAGCAGAAGCCACTTACTATAGCATGTTGGGAAGAGCGAGTAAAGACTCAGTGGGGGTCTAGGTTGTTTATTTTCGAGTTGCTTTGTGATCCTGTCCCTAGCAGCAGGTGAATGTGTAATTTGCTATTTGCTCAATGCCTGAAAGGAGATCTGTGCACACCTGCAGCAGCGGCAACACAACACAGGAGCTCACGTCAATCAAGCGCCACTTCCTGTTACTGTTGTCACCACGGAAACATAGTAGTTCGGAAAAAGGCTTCAATCTATACGCATACATTCTGAACAGTGGCCTTCAGTGTGTGCATGGCTGACAAACGCAGTGTAAGCAAAGACATAAGAGTTTGCCGATTTCGATTTTTCACAGCCTTTTCACATGCTGCATATTTTTGCTAATTGCGATTACAATCCAGGTGCTGAGGTGTGAGAGAGACGAATAGAACGTGCAACTTCCCTGGTTTAGGTTTACGCATGTGCATGGTAACTCAGTTTGCTAATCACCTTTGTATGTGAGCAAATGCTGGATAAATGAGGCCCAAAGTATTACGCTGGCTCGATGTTCGGACAAAATTGGAGTCCACATGTTTAAAACTGAAGAACTGTCTCGCTTTTGCCATCACCGTGTGTGGAGAGAATGAAAAAATAACTGAACTCTGAACGATGTAAAGCGCTTTGGGTGACCTTGGTCTGTAAACATGTTGTATAAATACATTTCCCCTGTGTGAGATATCTTATCTTATATGAATACAGATGACTCACTAACTTACTTACTGACTTATCAGACTTTCTGAAAGCCTTTTGCATGTGTTCGGTCTTACCCATCTCTAGTTGCAGCTCGTTCATATCAGCTTCCCCATTGGCTGGAACCTGGAAGGAGGAGAGAGCCAGGAGCAGCAGCAGCAGCAGCAGCAGTACACAAACCACACAAGACTGGGGTCATCACATACATGTCCCAAAAAGCCTCTCAAAGATTGCCTTGTTCATGCAGACTTGGCCATATGCACTTTACAATTCATATACATACTACTGAATTGTGTTGGATTCGATTATAATACTTTCAGCGTTGATTTTGAGGATGAATATTGTTTGGTAGTGTGGCCATAAAGCAGCCGCATTAAATTAAAGTTGGCAAAAATCTCTAAATTCACTGTTCTAATTATCTGAGTGGGATTCCTTGCATAAGTATATCACTATATGGGGTAGGGATGGATGGAGAAAAGATGGAAAAACAACAAAGGATAAAGTCCGGTAAAATAAGAAGAGGTACCGAGGCACTCTGTCTGGAAGTTTTAATCCTTTTTATCTGCGCCCACGTCTTTCTACTCCTGAGAGAGTCTGCGTCAGGGCATTAATATGAAGGATAAAGTCTTTTGAAATATTCATGCTCATGAGACACTCCGTTAGATATGGGCAAAAAGTTAAATTACTCTCAACTAATCGATCTCAGCATTCAAATGATCGTTATGTAATACATGTAAAAATACTGTGGGAACTTTTAGGACTCAAAGCGAACTGTAATCCATCCTTCCAATTTCTTTATCTGTTGCTGAATCGGGGGCAGACACTTCTTCCAGCTCATCCTGGGGAATAGCGATGTGTTCTCAGGCCACTTGAGCAACATAGTCCTTCCAACGTGTCCTGTGTCTTCCCTGGAGTCAGGTTCAAAGATGAAACATGTTACTACTCATCTTTTGGAGAATATAGTGCCTTGGGCCAAATGGAAAAACAAATCCATATTCACTCATTTATGATCAACAAAAATGAATGGAGTGTCTAAAAAATCCTTGAATATAGCTCTATAATGGATGATTTTTTGATACAGAATATTACCAGCGTTTGTCTTCCATAGATTTGCTGACCTTACACAACTGGTTAGAAGTCTTTAGCTACAACTTTGGATCAATATAGTTTGTGCAGTTGCAGTATCGTAGCATGTGAGGTGTGTCTAAGGTGCGATTTTTGCTAGTTCAAACTTTGTAATTGTATTTTGTAATCTTACTTCACTCCTCGAGGTAAAACTTATGATTTGTTTTTGCTTGTTTCTGTATCAACTCACAAACCTGAAGTATATGATTACAGTGTCTTCAAAAAAAACTCTGGTTAACCTTGAATTCTTTATGGACGAATGCATGCAGGTCTTACTTACCTGTCTGTGTAAGTAGTAGTAAGTAAGTCATGTTTATCTATATACCACCTTTTCACTCTAACCAGAGCCTCAAAGCGATTGTTATT
>JAPMNZ010905836.1:0-14647 GCA_029875035.1 Pomatoschistus microps
AAGGGAGGGGGCTACTGTGCAGGGGAGGAAGCAGAGGCAAGAATAATGCTGCTGGAGGTGAGGAGAACTTTTTTAGGACAGCGAGGTGACCGGCCATGTGCATGACGTGGATTGAGTTTATCGTGAGCATGAGGTTGTTTTGGTGGGCGGCAGCAAATTGTTTATTTTTGGTGTGAGAACATATTGAAGTGTTAGTGTGAAAAGTCACCTGTCATGCTGAAGGAATGAACAGTGATGAAACACAGCGTGACTGAGGTCGTGTTGTACTGTGTCTGTGCTTTTAGCCTGGGACACTGTGCCTGGGCTGAAGGCTGTTCTGTACTCTAATACCTGCCAGCCTGATGGCAACACTCTGGTGTATAATTCAGCCCAGTGTGCTTACGTTTGAGCAAGGGGCGGTGAGGACATCCAGTGCAGGGAGCTGTAGTTCACAACAAGCTTCTTAAAGCAGGTCAAATGAGGTTTCCGAACTCTATATCCCAGAGTGCCTTGCCCATGGCCATCCAGGAAAGGGAACGCATGCCAGCCTATCCTGACAAAGAGGTGTGGTGAGAGAAGAGCTGTCAGGCCAATCAGAGCAGGGGATGCAGAGCCCAGTTGTGGGATGAAAATAAAAGGGGTGGTGTGGTGTTTGGATGGGAGGGGGTAGGTGTCTGTTTGTGTGGGATCAGGCAAAGGCTTGACTGCATGACTACGGCCACTCGCAAGTTTCCTGTCGAGTAGAGCTGTCGTCCTGCCCACACTGGCATAGGAGGCACACAGGGCCAGAGCAACACTTTCTGCTTATTCGGTAAGCCCTCCTGAGACACTGTAATGCCAGAGGATGACAAACGCAACCTAGTAATATTGAATGACATGCGTTTTTAAATAGTGTAATTTAGAGTTTTAGAGTTGTGGACCCTCATGTAGATGACTGATGGAATGTCAAAGCGGTCAATGTTCGATCATGTGCCCAACACAAGTAGATTCGAAATATAGCTGTATTTTTATTTGACTGTTTTTAGTGATCATTGGGTTCTTAAAATTAGATAATAGCTGCTATATTATGTCTAGTGAAACGCAAAGGCTGTCACACATCCTGTACTTCTGCTTTTTAGGGGCCTTCAGGTAGCTATTTGTAAAACCACCACTTCTAATGTTAGTCTGCTGGTTATTACAGAGAGAAACCTCAGCAGGCGTGACACATGCATTGACATCATCATAATAATCACAACACATTGGTTAACTCCACAATGCTGTCAACATTCACAGACATGGACACTTGTTAGTGGAAGCTCAGTCAATCTCATGACCTCGTTCTTCGGCTCACTCCCCCTTTGCTCTCCAGCATCTTGTTAAAGTTCGATTCTAATCTCCGCAGTCATGGTATTCTCGCTTGTGATTAATGCAGTTGTGATCTGACGTGGCTTCTTCTGATATGAAATGCATATCTTTTAATTTTGCATACTGGAAAACTTGACAAACTTGAAACTTGCGGAAACGCTCTAAACTATTTTTCTTCTGAATGAGACGTGACAAGATCTGTATTATTCCGGTAGTCCGTGTCCTCACTTAAAGCTACAGGTGTTCTATAGAAAGAACATAGTAAAATATATTCCATTATGGGGTTAAACTAGGACGCCATATGTGTTTTTGAATCGGCTCGCCCTCCATGCATGTGTGTGTCGATGTTACCAACAATAGACTCTGGGGGAATTGCAGGGGACTTCAGTGCCTGTGGGCTGGTCCAAGACACCACCCATCAATTTGGCGGTGAGGCTGAATACAGTTTGATATTCCCCTATGTTTGTGCCTACACCACGCTGGCCCAAACGAGCAGGTTCAGGCAGACGGAGGAGACAGGTTGCGTGATGTCTCCGTGGCAGTTTGAGACTTCATTTGAGAGTGAAATGTTGGCTCTATAGTACGGAACTACACATGCTGGAGCGCTGAATGCATTCTTTATGGATAGAACCATATTTAGGTGATTCGTGGAATGTATTTTGCCCACATGGATCCAATGTTTTTCTCCAACACCATGCCATAACTGATCCGTTTAAAGCATTTGCACCTAATTTTCAAACCATGTAATAAAGTTCATGTAACGGTTCTAGTTTTCGCATGCATGCATTTTTCTCTGTCACACATTTTTCTGTCACATCTTTAGATTAAAAAGAGAGTATCTGGCCTGACTCAGCCAATCAACTCTCAACCCAAAGAGTCAAATAGGGACCCACAGTGCTCTGTCTTCCACCTATGCAAAATATAACAGGAAAACAGTATGTTGCATGTTTTATTCATAGCATCTTACTTTTGCAAGACTCTTTCTGTTGGGACAAACAGAATGTAATATTAATGAATTAAAATATTTAGCTACTCAAGCTTTAACGTGTTATTTGTCCATATAAATTTTAATCATGTATGTCTGTCATAGAAAACGGCAAGCTTTAAACACATTATACTGCATCATGTAATATATGTATTGGAAGTTTTCTACAGACACTATTGGGCTGAGAGCTGATTGAAAAGGTTTTTTTCTGCCGAGACAGAAGTGAAAACTAGTGATAGAACCGTTAAATATATAGTTAAGTTAAATATATAATTGAGTGTGTGTGATATATTGTTGTGTAAACATAAGATACTCCAGCTCTGATTCAAAAAGTATGTGATAATACTTCTACTCTATAATTATTCTTTTTATTCCTTTTGTCATTGAGCTGTCAAGTATCTACATGAGATTTTGTCCTGTTTCATGTGTGAGTGCTGTGAATGCTGTGAGCTTAGTGCCCACACACATAAGCAACATGTTGCTCAGTACACGTAGCTTCACTTCCCACTTGTGCTTAGTTCCCCTGGTCTGGTCAGCTGCTCTGTATACCACAGCTTCCAGACTGTTTAAACAGCAAGACAGACCCCTCTCTGTTGTTTTTCTGTTGTTTTGCTCAAGTTTAGGGGCAGTTCAGGGGCTTCTTCTGTTCTCTCCTGGAGCATTTATTATGGAGTGGCCAACACAACCTGATTCAATTAGACCAAGTAGGAGGAGACCAAGATGTGTTTTGCAAGGGAGCTGGGTATTGTATTTATTAGGACATTTACTCATTTGTCTGATCAATAATATGTCAAAAAGTGTTGTGGTTGTAACGGACACAGTATGGAAGCTTGTGTTAATTAAGCAGAGAGGCCAACATGGAGTAAGGTGACCAATCTGACACTGTCCGCTCGTCGATTTGGCTTGGGCAAACACTTAAAAAGAACATGAGTGGGTTGCATTGGAGGATATCGAAGACGCGGGGTGGGACATCATTTGCCGTGTCAGCAGTGAAAAGGGGAAGTGGGTGACGAGGCGGGTTGCATGTGCAGAGATGGAGCAATGATGAGATGAGAGATGGACAGTTGAAAAAGAGGAGTGAAGGAAAAGCAGAAAGGGAGCCGCTTCAGACAACCGGGACAGTGAGCGCAGAGCTGGTCATCTGATAACACAGCGGCTTCTATTGCACAGGAAGTCGTCTTGTCGGTCTGTGCATGCACACCGATCGCCATGCATACGGGTGTCAAGAGTTGTTGATGCAAAATAAGCAAGTTTTAAAGGGGTATTTGTGAGTGTTTTAGACATAATGCAGAATTGACTTTGCATTATGGTTTTTAGCTCCCAACTCCTTTACCTCATTAAAAGCAGACCTGGAGTTGTTTTTCAGGAACTTCTGGAACACCAAACGTCCCCCCGCCCCTTCTGTCTGAATGCTCCTATTTCAAACCTAAAACATTATAGGTAAGGTAGTTTGGATCCATGTCTGTTTCAGAATAAAAGTCACAGTTCACTGCACCCAGGATCCCAGGGAATCACATTATAATGCATTTGGCAAGCTTATCACCCACATATGAAAATGGTCAAACCAGGATGCCAGGACAACTTAATAAACGAAAGAGCAGCGTGTGCAAAGCTTCATTTTACTGAGCTAGTGATGCTGTCATTATTTTCACACTGAACACGCCTCCCCAGAAAGGCTTGGTGGGAAGGCAGGTTAAAATTGGAGCCACTCTGACACAGCGACCCGTGTTGCTCAGTGTGGAAGAGAAAGGCAACCCACGTTATTTTGCTCATTGAGATTGAGACTAATGGTGAATCTTTAAACTATTACATTATGCTCAAAACAGTTCTGTCTTTTAAAGCAAGTGAATTGCCTCCAAATTAGGAAAAGGGAAATGATTGAATTGAAAACTGCATGTTTTTTTTTTGCATTTGATTTGTGAGAATAATACACATCACCCTTGAGTACATTGTGAGACAGATTGTGTTATCTCATATATACATGTTTATCCATATTTTCTTATTTTACTTTCTGAAGATAATGCATAATACATCTTATTTGTGTCCATGTAAGACATTATTTTCATGAATTCACTCGGGATATAATTTCTCAACATTTTGATAATAATTTTTCTGGTGCCCTTTTGCAACAGAGATTTTTCAGAAATGTTATGTAAAACAAGGTGGAGCCATGAAACTTTATACGAGATGGAGCATTTCTAAAATCAATAAATGTATAAACAAAAGAAAATGATTTACATAACATTTCTAACATGTCTAAAGATAGGCCTACAATAAGACTTCCTGACCGGGGGAGCGCGTGTTACACTAAGAACCGTGTTGTGGTGTTTTGTTCTGAAACCATATGCAAAATCGCTTTCAAAACCCAAACATAGCTTTAATCTAGTTCGTCGGACGTGGGTGTGTTTAAGTGACATTTCACACTCAAAATGGTGCCTCTCTTGATATTAGTGGTGGCAAAGTTGGCAGTGGGAGTGGTCTCATCCTGTATGAAGCAAACACAAGATGCCCGCAATAATATTTTTTTTCATTTGACTTTCTTTCTTTATGCACAGACTTTTACTGTCATTAAACTTTGCCCCTCTGGTGTGTGGTTAGTTCCCTCTCCTCTTATTGACTGAGGTTACTCCAGGTAACTCAATGAAGGCTGAGTTTATCATTGACATCTGAGCCAGATTCCAAAGCCACTATAGGCTAAGGACTTATGAGTGTGATTTCTAACGCCCTGCCTCACCCACTACCTTTTCTTTTTCTTTCTGTCTGCATCTTGGCACTACTTATGATTTTTTTCTTCTAAAAAAAAAAGATCAACTCTAGCAACTTAAGTTTTATCAGCCTCTTGCTCTCTTCCTGCTTTGATGCCAAAATGCCCAGCCTGGTTTCCGTCCACCACTGCTTTTCTATGAGTCACTTAATGCGTGCACAAAATCCACTTTACGACCCCTCCCCATTCTAATAATCTTGCAATATCCTTTCAGTTCGACCTTGACCCTCTTCATCTGAATGGAGTGGATCCTTCGTTTTTCATACAACTGTTGCCATAGAAGCAGCAGAGATAGAGGGTGAAATGAGGGCACAAGACAAATAGACCGCAATGCTAGTGTTTGTATCTGACAAGGGCGTAACATCTTGCTTTATGCTGCATGGCTGTCACTTTATCTACCCCCTTACCTGAGACACGTCAGAGGTTGTATGGGGTTAATGGCTGCTTTTGTATTTTAGGAATGACTGGTATGTAACAGTGAAGATGTAAGAAATGAAAGTGGATAAAGGTGCTCAAGGCAGCCATTTATACGTCTGTCCTTACAGGGAAAGTAATGCGCACATATGGGGTGCCAGAAATTGGTATGAGGAACACAGTCATAGAAAGTGGATGATTAAATGTTTGTGGGAAAGTGCTGTCTTGTCAAGGAGGCTGTTGGTTGTGGTATCCCTGCAGTCTCATTGCAGTATCTCTCTCTGTAGATATATATGGTGAGGGGTGGACTAAGGACAAGGTGAAGGTAATAAGGGCGGGACATGTTGAACTGAAGTGGCAGTTTGACTTGCAAAGCAGGCTCCGAAACCCATAGCCCATGCAGACATGAGAGGAGGGCTGTACATGAAGTCCAGTGTCAGGGACTCACAGCTGGGAGCTGCGTTGTGCAGGGTTGTGGGTCTTGTCACCCATAGCCATGAATTAGTGATAACAAATGTTTCAAGCCATGCGGAGGTGTCAGGTTTGTGGCACCGTTTCCTTTTCTTGGTCATCTCTGCAGGTTATCTGGGGACAGGTTGCTTCAGCTCAGCGGTCTGTGGGCAGTGAGTGTGTGCGTGTTTTATCTCAGCTTTACCCTACAAAGCCCTGACCTGGGGTCAGCTGCGTATGGAAGGGAGAACAGCGCAGGTGCTCTGTTTGTGAGAAAGAAAAGGAGGTTGCCTCTGAACTGGATTGGCTCTCAGAGATCTATTTCCACCTGCAGAGGACATGACCGCTCACCCTTTCCTCTGCTCTCTGCTGCCTTCCTCAGCCTCGACCACTCATCATGTTTCTCTGTCTTTGCCCTTGGTCTAGCCCCAATATTCAGATGAGCGCATTGTAATGTTTGCTTGTGCTACTGCCACGTTTCACATTTTATTTGAATGACATTTATCTTTATTAGGTTGTAAAAGGTTACCATCTGCTTATCAAGCTCAAACTGGATAAAATCACAGTACAGTCAAGACTGATCCAAATTTACAACATTTGGTCTCAATATGATAAGTATAGATGGTATTGAAATTACCAATACCATTACATACTTTATTGAAATGTTATTTTCTTATACCTAAAGTCTTTTAAAGGCTTTACCTAACTCTGACCTATGGGCAGTAGTCGCGCTTTGTGGTAGAGCAATAGCAGAGGTGTTCAGGTAATAACTGCAACTGGCAGCTAGGATGGTTGGGCAGGTTTGGTGCAGGGGTGTAGCCTACCAACATACCTGGGCAGAACTGAAGGAATGCCACTGGAACGGCTTCTGTTAGAGCAACAAGTACTGCACCACCTGCTGGGTACAGCAGTAGATGGAGCAGGAGGGTTGTCCTATATCCTGCACTTTGACATACCTGGGATGTTGCTGTATTTGATTGTGCATTTGTTCATAGACATTGGAGATGGTTTGCCCTGGTTAACCCCACTCCCACTGTGTAGGCATCAGTCAATCATTTTAATCCCCCTCCCACACGTGAGCAAGGGGACAGCCTTTCCTGAAACTTGGCACACAGTCCAGGGTGGGGTAACCAGCTCAGACCGGATTGACAACCTCCCTTTTTAATACGGTTCCCTCGCAGCTTGTTGCTTGTCCTCTATTTCTGTTTGTGTTTGTGTTTTACCACAGGGTCTGTTCTGGCACTGGAAGCGCTCTCCTTTCTTTAGTTCTTCTCGCCCCTCCCTCCCTGACGAGACCATGGTAGAGTGAACGAGCTGTCCTGCCCAGCTCACAGCATGCACCTTACCCCTTCTGCCCTCTACTATCTGTCCTTCATGACCTCTTCCTTGGGTTCTTGCCTAAGTGCATGCACACACCCCTGGAGGAAGGTGTGCATACAAGGAAATGGGCAACAGCCACCTGCAAGAGCATGTGACAAATGGCACTGTCTAGTGGAGGGGTTTATACAGAACCTGCTGGGCAAGTTGATAAATAGTGTTAGATGTGGAAAAGCAAAGTGACACCTATAGTGTGCTAGTTTTATAGTTTCAATGTTGCCCAACCTCTTTGTGAGCCCCTTGCCCTTAGGTGCCAGTGGATTCCTGAACAAGACCACTCCCTTCATTCTTGCACGTCTTTACCTATGCAATAACTTTCATTTGTGAACTGACTGGACTATACGTTAACACTATACTATATAGAGTCAGAAAGCCCTTGAAGGAATGCTGTTTATCTGAATATGTTTAGCAATGGGCTGATTGAAAATTCTATGTTATTACTCGATCCAAATTTGTATTCAGTTTGTGAGACCGTTGTACACAACTGGGATCTGAATCTTACATATATATCACAGTTTGTGAAGACTCCCAACATATAGAAGTTCCTTATCTTTTGTCCTCTGCATGTATGGGAAATGTTGCTTTGTTTTAAACTGGGTTGTGGCAGGCGGATTTCATGTGTGTAGCACAGATGTCTACACATCTGTGTGGAAATGCTCTATTGATTGAAGACTTTTCTTCAGAATACTGTCGACTTGTAACAACAGCAGGACAAGCAGAGAAACAACTTTTGTTGGATCCAGTTGAGAGTATACCTTCCACCCTCAAATGTGCACAGCTAATCTCTGAACACTAGTTTTAGTGCAAATGAGTATTTCTGATTTTAAAAAGCGCCCACATCTGTTTTGTTGGGTTGGTTTAAGTCAGGAGTGTCCAAGCATCTACTATCAAGGGCCCCAAGCTGAAATTCAAACAGAGTGGAAGACTGAACAGAAAAAAAACTGTTAAAACTTAAAATGTTGAGTTAATTTGTAAATTTAGCATAGATTGGCATGGATCACTAGTGCTAAAATACACTTCTGTCTGGTTTAAGTAGTTTTCCTTTTGCTGTCAAACCAATATGTTTCAGGTAGGAACAGCAAGAGTCGAGTAAGACAGATTCACAAGGTTTTGTGATTCCCCAAATATTGCAAGAATTCTCCTTGCCGGCAAAGTTTCTAGTGCTGGAAAATGTAATGCATTTTATTTTTATTTCTCTCCTACGTTGAAACACTGATAGATAATGCCTGTGTACTTCTGGATATCAAGCATATCATTGATTAGATATAGCTCAATCTCAATGAATATGTGCTTAATTCCACAGCCCCACTGTCTCCTGTGCAGTACATTACAGAGTGTATAATAATGGCCTGTTGTAACTGTTGTGTGTGTTGTGTGTGTGCAGACAGGCAGACGGTCAGACGGCAGGACGGATACGCGGGTGGGGGCTGTGCTGGGCGGCTCGGCGGCAGGCTGGTGGAAGATGTCGTCCGGAGCCGGAGGGAGGGGAGGGCGTCGGCTCAGGGGCACGGTGAGCAGCTGTGGAGGAAGAGGTGGCTGTGGAGAGGCAGAGGAGGGCTCAGTGGGCATCCCTTTCCCTGAGCACAGCACTGACATCCTGGGCAGCCTCAACAAGCAGCGGCTCACCGGACTGCTTTGTGACGTGCTTCTGGTTGCACAGGAGCGTGAATTCCCCGCTCACCGCTCCGTCCTGGCCTCCTGCAGCTCATACTTCCACAAGCTTTTCACCTCGGGAGCCGCTGCTGACCAACAGAACATCTACAACATTGACTTTGTGGCTGCAGAGGCTCTGGGCGCTCTGCTGGAGTTTGCCTACACAGCCACACTGACGGTCAGCCACAACAGCGTGGCTGATATCCTCGCCGCTGCCCGTCTTCTGGAAATCCCTCCAGTGCAGGATGTCTGTACTCACCTCCTTGACACAAAAGTGCTCTCCCCATCGGTATGACACACATCCTAATGGTCATCATCATTATTAACACGTTATCACCAAAATGTTTCACTAAAGCACAACAATCATATCTCAACATATTTTCTCCTCTAGATCAGAGGAACCCAAATATGTTTAATCAAGGTTTTCTATTTGAAATGCACATATGACGTAAATACTTTACATTACCTTATTATTCATGTTTGTCTAAAGGCTGTAGTTAGTAACTTCTGTGGTTGTGAGACATCTGCACAACTCCGTATTAAGGCGAAGAAAGCTTTTATTGTTGTTAGTTTTTGTCATTAGGCATGACACACACCCAATATTGTGTGTCAGGACACTAGTTTGGGTTAGGATACATCAGTAGGCAGTCTCATATCATATCAATGTGAACGAAAACGAATGAAGACATAAGTGCATGACCTTCAGTAGCACTTGTGAAAGCTACTCTATATCTATTGATTGTACATGTCTGTTGTTTACTGTCATTTATTGGAGATAAAGTACACAAACCTGATGCTTCATTGTTTGATCATCAGTTAAAATGACCATTGACTTTGACAAGACATCTTCTACGAATGTTAGAAGCAAGACAATGATTATGTATAATTAAGGCCACAGATAGTAATTCTGGACATGTAATGTTTTAATTTTATTTAATTTAAGTTTGTATGTGTAATCTTGTAATCTCTTGTTTTCATTGACATGTTCCTTGTCTCCTGTCTTTTTTCATTCAGGTGGAATGTGATCAGAAAGGTGGCGATGAGGGCAAAGGCTGTGGTGGCCAGGACAAGGGGAACCGCGTGCGGGCCCGTGAATATTTGGAGTCTTTTCAGAGAGGGATTCACTGGAGCAGCAGTTGCAGCACGCCGGAGCTCAGGGACCTGTCTACACACCTGCACTTTAACAATGGGAACGGGGGGATACCCAGTAATGGGGTTTTAGGTGGTGCGGGGGAGTACTACTCCCCTCTCTCCTTGGCCCTGGCCCCAGCCCCCTCTCAAGAGCCAGAAGATGAAGATGACGACGAAGAGGAGGACGATGATGATGATGGCGACACAATTCAGGGCAATGGAGCAAGCCTCAATTCAACATACTACCATCCACCTCAAAACGGCCACTACTACCTACCTGCAGAGTCCAGGCTGGGGCAGGAGGCAGAGATGGAGGATGAGGGTAAGGAGCTGATGTTGAGGGAGAGGGGTCCAGCCAGTGCCCTCCTGCAGCAGATGATGGACTCCATAGAACGGCAGAAAAAGCGTATTCTGGCCGGTGAGGACCTGGGGGATGGGGACGAGGCCGATGTGGAATTTTACTTGAATTACTTTAACAGCACGCAGCACGAGGACCCTGCGTCTGCTTCTGTGACGCAGGGAGAGCAGCCACTCTGGTTGTCACGGAGCAGCACGGGACCAGAGCGAGGGGACCGAGCATCAGGGGAGAGAGGAGACTCAACTGGAGGAGAGCGAAAGATGCGCTCCAAGGCCTTCCAAAAGTGCCCCATTTGCTCCAAGGTCATCCAGGGCGCTGGCAAATTACCCCGCCATATCCGAACGCACACGGGAGAGAAACCTTATGAATGCACCATCTGCAAAGTGCGATTTACCAGGTAAGCCCAATTAATGAGGGGGCTACCCCATGTCACATGCACTTATGGTCTTGGTGTCACACAGCATTGGTAAACACAACAAAGCCAACAAGAGGGATTATTGGCACTAACCAACTTAGCTTTGCATTAAGCTGGCATTAAGGATGGGTGGCCATTCAAGGCATTTCCCCAGTGTAAAGACGGGATACAAAGCATACAGATTTCACATAAAAACACCAAAAGGCCTTTGTGATTGAATGTAGTAGGGCTGTAATAAACTATTTTGATAATTGATTAGTTGTTCCTGGAGTACATCTTCATAGAGATGACTTACACATTGAGTTGTTTGATTAAATGTGTTTTTCCAAAGTAATTATAGAATTATCTGGGTCATAAAACCTTTTCTCCACATATTATAGTCTATGTAAGTACAAAAAACTATGAATTGATTACTAAATTAGTAACTATTTCAATAATTAATAAGTTTCAACTAGTATATTAACTTTTAACAGCTCTAGAATGTAGTGGAGGGAAGCTTTATATCAGTGACCTGATGCAGAGGGACTACAGCCCTGGATCCTGTGTGTTCTCTGTTGAAGTCATTTGAACTTTTGATCCGTGCTTATGTTGATTATTGCCCATGGCTGATGGAGAGGATGGAGGCCCTCTCTGTTTGTTCTGTGCCTAACTATTTACCATAATCTGGAGTCAAATTCCCTGCATAGAAGGCGAGCCGATTCCCTTTATTTCCTTGTATTTCACATTCAATTATTCTTTGAATTGATTATTTAATCAGAGGACTTGTGCTGGAAATAGATGTGGTTGGCCAAATACTTGGAAGTAGAACACGTGAGGAAGGGCTCGTCCTGTATTTGTAACAAGTAGTGGGAAGGGGGTATTGTAATCTTAATCCTGTTTGATCAGGGTTAAGAGTGCCTCACACGGTAATAAACCACTCCTGTTCTTTAAATAATTCACCTCTGTCAGTGTGCCACATCGCTCCTAAGCTCAGTGTGTCCCTGCCTCTACTTTTGTCTTTCTCATTTCTCCTACCATTTGTCAGTCGATGGTTTGTTTTGATTGAAAATTGTTTATTTTTAAAAGAATTTATCATAATCACTATACAAAATGATTACACATTGCTCCATGTTTGAATACTGTAGCTAATGAACATAACGATTTTTATTTGATCACTTTAAAATATCCAATGTTTTATCTGTACTATCTGTTGTTACTGTAAAACATGTTATCTGTCTCTACAGGCAGGACAAGCTCAAGGTCCACATGAGGAAGCACACGGGAGAGAAGCCTTACCTGTGCACACAGTGCGGCGCAGCGTTTGCTCACAACTACGACCTGAAGAACCACATGCGTGTGCACACGGGGCTGCGGCCGTACCAGTGCTCCAGCTGCTTTAAGACTTTTGTTCGCTCAGACCACCTCCATCGTCACCTCAAGAAGGACGGCTGTAACGGCATCCCCTCCCGCCGCGGCCGAAAGCCCCGTGTGCGGGAGCCTGACCTCCTGGGGGCCTCCATGAACCTGCTGACCCCCCCTCTGGACACTGGAGTGGCCCCTCGTTCTGGCCCGGGGCGGCGGCGCCCTGAGGCCAGCTCTGCAGCTGAGCCCCATGCACACAGTCCTCTGCTGCAGCCACTAGGAGGGGACACCGGGCCCTGACCGTGCTCTTCAGCAGCTGGACACAGCCACTCTGCATCCTGTGAGACAGGACAGAGTGAACAGAGGAGAAACACGCTCAAACACAACTGAAAACACAAAATATTCCTCTATAAACCAAATCAGGGTGTTGGGAAATCTAATCTTTATATTTTCCTTTATTAGGAAATGGAAGCACTTACATTTTCTGTTGAAGAGCAAAAGAACGCTTCAGATCTCACACCCATGATGTCCACTTTCTGGGTCATTCTGAACAATATGGTATTTGGGGTTTTATACATTGGCTCTTATAAGCTTTGGCAAATGTATATTGATTACAAAAATTCAGCAACTATGCAGTTGATTTAGATTTTAGTGGTTTTGCCCTCAAAGCCTTCAAAGCTCTAAGCAAGGTGTCAGGCACCTTCTGGCAGCTGTACGGGTGAAACGAGGACAAATCTGTGAAAACTCTTTTCTATTCTTTAGCTGGTCTGAAATGTACAGTTACCATAGAAACAACATTGCCACATTGTGGCATATGCAAGAAAGAAAATCTGATGCAACAGTTTTCACTTAAAGTGTTCCAGAAAGAATCAGAAAAGGGTATGATTGAAGTGTTGCTTACTATCAACTATTGAAAGTAATTTGTCTTATTGCAAAAGAATTTTGCATTGAGTCGAATCCACGTCATTGGGGGCTCGTTAGTTGCAGGTTTGGAGGGTTTGTGTTTTTAAAAGCACTACCATTGTATATTTTTGGCTTGACTATGTTGCCTATTTTCCCTCCATGTCCTGCAATTGATATAATGTCTTAATTTTGTCTTCTGTTTGTGCTTACTGCTTTGGGTACTTGACACTTTATAATTGTATGTGTATATAGCGAGTGGTAATATGACATGGGTCCCCTCTTAATTCTGAGGTGTACTTACTAATCGGGTTTTTCCTTAAGCTTGATGTCTTTTTTCACATTTGTGAACAAGGCTATCTGTTTTAATCGTTGAGCATATAATTGCCTAGTAGATACAACTGATCACTTAATGATAGAAAGTATGGGAATTAAGAGGAATGAATGTGCTTAATTTTGTGCAGTTTGCGGTCCTTGTGTAACAAGGAGCGGGTAGCATTTAACCAAAATCTGGTTAAGAGCATGGCAGGGAGCACCAATACCAGAAAGGAAGGCTATGCGGCGCGTATACATAGACAAGCACCTTTCTTATGTTTGCACAGCTTTACTAAAGATATCCAACCATACAAAAGTATATTTAAAGCAAGTGGGCTGGTGCTAGAGGGGAGCGAGAGGTAGGTTGTGTATCATGCTTATTCCAATCTTTTGTGCCCTAGGGACCACACAACCGTGAGGCAACCTGTATGATGAAGAGAGCAATAAATACCTGTCCAAGTTGCTTGGCCAAATAGGAGTGCAGCTGCAGCTCAGCTCGAGGGGGAGGGGCACAGGAAAGGGAGGAGGATCTACTAGTCTGTTGCATTCCAAAAAATAATCTCCGCAGCTCACAGCCACGTTTCCAAGCAGAAGGGGATCGGATCAGGCCTTTTCTCTCTGCTCCTGTAGTCCTCTTATGCCCCTGAAACAGCCTGAGGTTAGACTGGGGGAGATGCCTGGTCTTTTGCATTTACTTGTGTGGACATACTGTGCATGGCAGTGGGTGTGCATGGTCCCCCTGGCCACATCATCAGTGTTTGAGTCAGACATGGCCTGTTCTAACACGCACCCGAAGCTGCCCCTATGCACTTTCACTGTCTTTAAAGCACACGCACTCGGGCACTGTGGCCAGACATGCCCCCATGGGGAAATTGACCCAGACATATACTGTATATTGTATAATGTATCTGAAATAATCTCAAATGTCCAATGTTTTTCATCAAATGGAAAATATGACTATTTTTAAAAAGTCTATCTTCTTGACCGGGTTGTTCTCGAGCTGTAGTCTGAGGGCGAATGCACTTTGTTACTGAGGAGGGAGCGTTTGTCAATGAAACGGGTACTTTTAAAGTGAATGATCCGGTGGCAAATGATCGTTAGCATCTTTGCACTGGTGTGATTCAGGTTGTGTTGATGAGCTGCCAAATATTTTATTCTGAGCTGTTCAAACCTCTCAAAGAGAAGAAGTTCAGATAAATCTCTGCAACCTTAAAAAAAAAA